>DWME01000518.1:0-32612 GCA_018244795.1 Parelbella ahira ahira
GACTACGGCCTTAACCCTCTCAATATGAGAGGAGACCCATATTCCAACAGTGGAATGACAAATGGGTCGATTATAATTTTTTTATTTATTTATATATTATTCGTATTCTTAGAGTATCAATATTAAGCAGATCGGCGATATTCGTGTTACTCCAGTACCATCCCGTTGCAACACAGTCTAGCATCCATATTTAATTAACTCTAAGCTTACCCACAAACACGTCTAACGACTTGAACTAAGCTGCCTGGGTAATGATTTATTTAAATCTTCTCTTTCACACTCCGTCCTAATCGTTCCGTTTTGCCACATGTAATTATCGTAATGCCACTAGGATTTTTTCCTTCACATTCGCCCATTCTTTTAGACTGAATAAAGGTTGGAAAATATCTTGAAAGAAAATTCCTGTATCATTTTATCATAAACCCATTTTATTTTTCCCCCGTCTAGACAACGTTCTCCTCTCAAAATAAGAAAGGTCAAGGCCGCCGTTTACCATCTTGGTCAAATGCGGATTGACTTAACACGTCTTAAATATAATTATTGGAAATATATCAGATTTCCGCAAGATATTTCCTTTCACCGTTATAGCAGTGATATTAAAATGTAATTAATTTCTCGATATAGAATCAAGAATTGAATTTCATAACGGGATACTGAAATCTAAATCTCTAGACTTTCACCGTTTGATTGAATTCGGTGACCATTAACATACAATTATGGTGAAATAATTCAATTCGGTCTAGAAAATAGTGAGCATCGAATATTTCTTTCGCCGGAACGGCGTGCCTGAGCCGACCACGATAAATTATCCATTGTTGAGCTTCGAATTCAACAAGAACCGTTTTTGTTCAATTCTTCGTCTCGTCGTCAATGGGAAATTTATCGCCCTTTCTGGTGAATTCAAATATGCCCGATTATATCAGACAAGTTAAATGCCCTGCGCACTGAGGTGCCAGTGGTAATTTTACCTTTATTTTTCCTTCAAAGGAAATTTATTTAAGCTCTTTACGTCTTCGATAATATATTTTACTGAATTATAAAAATTTCCATTGTCAGCGCTTTTTAATGACAGTTTTTCCATTGTTCTAATTGACTACGTTTTCGATTTCAAATGCTGCAAATATCAACCAGAAAAAATTATGACTAGTTATAGGTGTATAGTATAGGAGGTGCGCTATAGTAAAACAAGTAAAATAAAATCCCAATACTTATTCCTTCTTTGTTTTTAGTACAATAAACAGGTCCCAGACTGTAGTGGCCTCATTGTTATTTTAAACCGGGATATCTGCTCCCTTTAGAAATAAAAATTACGAGCGACAAACTCACAATATATAATATAATTATTATTCTTCGTACGATTGTGCAAAGAATTTGAATAACTGTAACCCCCAAATAACTTCGATATACTAAATATGAAATGATATATTATAGTCTAATTATTTTCTCGAATATTGCGTATAGCACTAGTATGTAAAGTTCAACCGGTTTCGGTGAGGCCTTTGTCATACGGCTATTGGAAATCAAAGCAAGTTTTCTATTGATCCCTTGAAAGGGTCCACTGCGAGTTGTGGAAACTCCTAAGCGGTGACCGTAATCTTTCGGGCGCTCTATTTCTACGTTAGTGAGATCTGATGGTTGACCTCACACGTTTCTCCAATTCACTGCTTGTTGGTCTTAACAACAAGGCTATATCTTTTACCCTCGTAAAGAAGGGATTTCTTTTAACAATATTCAGGTATAACTATTTCAAATCATATCAAATATTAGTTACAGAGTTGTTACATACAACAAATACAAGGTTAAATTGGTTCTATATTATTTTTCTTGTTGCAATATTAATAGATTGTTTTGTACAAGACAGATGGATATTTTATATGTACACTTCCTCGCGTGTCGAATGACATTATCTTGACAGTAAGAAAATAATGCGAAAGATTGAGAGGGAAACGATGGAAATATACGTGAATATCAGAGGCTCGGGCCTAATTTGTTAATGCCGGGATGACGTGTCGAAGGGCGGCCACCACAAGTATTCAATTTGTCAATTTCGTATTTGTCCGTACGCACTAAATGAGCTGTCAGCACCAGTAATCACTTCATTGTCAAGTATCCTCTCTTATATATCGATATAAGGGCGTATCGGACAAGAGAAGCTGTAATGGATGTGGCTATGATTAGTTCTATTACTAAATATGTATGTGTAAAGTTTAAACTTACGCACGTAATATTAAGAAATGAAGTCATTACGTACGAACGTAATATTAAATTATGAAGTCTTTCGAAACCACCGGGAAGTATGAAGGCGGTAATTTTATTTCATTTTTATTTTAATAAATGTAGAGGCACGTGGGTCTGATGGGAGTGGTGGGTACGTGGTACTTTCTACCTATCCCATCAGGGATCTAGTGTGACGATATAATAATAATTTTATGCTTTATGTCACCTAAATGTTTTTGATATTTTCTGTAACATTCCCTTAAGCGCGGAAAATCTTTTAATGTACAATAAATTTTCTCTATTGAAGTTGGTGATAGTTTCTTACTAAGTTATCGCCTGCATTGTGCAGTCTACTCTGATATATGACATAACTGTAGAAAACAATTTTTCTTTTATCTGTGATCTGAATGAAAAAGTGAATTGTTTCTGATAAAATTAAAGGTTTAATGCGCAAGATTTCATATTCGTGTGATAAATTCAAAATTGCAGAAATATCCTAGTATTTGATTCTTATTAATATATTTTATATCTCATATCGGCGTTACATATGGCTGGTATATTTCCCGTATCCCATTTCCGCCATGATAAATTCGAAGATACAAAGCGCGGGCTACATTGTTCCAGACTAACATTATTGCTGAAACGCTTAGTAATCTGAAAATAATGTAACATAAATTACAGATAAGCTATCCCTGACATAAGGCGAGAACAACGTCGGCGGAAAAACATTCATTTATATTCGCTTTTTCCATGTAGCCCGAAGACAAAAGGTTTTCTGTTGCCCCACAAATGGTCGCATGTTATAAGTATTCATATTAAGAATAAGACTCGTTTGCGGCTGAGATGTGATCCGCGGAGCGCGACAGCGGGTGCCGTGTATACGATTTTGCATATTAAAGGCACCAATCATGGCTACCAGCGTTTTTTTTACATCAGCTGCTAAATGCTAAACCTCGAGAGAATCCAACACGAAGCCAGATTAATTACAGCCGGGGGAGTTTTTCACGAAGCCTACACTCTCAACAACTGAAAGAAACGAAAACTTACACTCGTTCTCGAGTCCCCTGAAAGATTTTTCCCGCCCAACAAATAACAAAAGAACGGTTAGGTTCTTGTACATGTTGCGAGCTAAGTGAGACATTTTATTATATAACTCTTTTGCGACAAATCTAATTTAGCTGCGGCTTGAATATTCATTAAAAACGGAGCGTATTTTTAAAACTGCTCCAGATTGAAAGTAAGAGCAATGTACGGGCCTTTGTTTTATTCATACTGATGACTTTTACTTTTTCTTTCAAAGCGGAGTTAACTATTATGTTTTGAGTAAAGTAGCCTTGTATGTACATACCTCCACATACATATATCTACTATATAATATTATGCTATTTTACGAAGCGTGTGATAATAATCTGTCTGTATTATCTCTAAATACACGGAACTATTAATTAATTAATGTCAATCTGTAATCAGTCTATCGTATGAACCGACCGCTTCTGCCAAGTTATGCGGCAGATAACAAATAAACACGAGTTATAGATGCTGATTATGTAATGTAGACATCATCATCATCCTATGTAAACCCACTGCTGGACATAGGCATTCCTTTAGGGATTTTTGCCCATAATCTTCGCGCTGGCGATACCGGTACGGGAATCTCAGGGCATAGCTTCCTACAGTGACAATACTGCTGTCCATAAGTGGCCATGGCATTTACTTGGGCCTAGGCACGCCATATCATACTGCGAACAGCCCCGGTTTAATCGCCTCTTACGACGTCCTGGTATCCCGCCATAGAGTTGAGGGATATATTCTTTCTTCGGCCCGACACGAATAACTACACGACACAACTAATGTAGAACGAATATTTAACGATCATCCAATTAGACAGTATTTAGCACTTGTATATTAAATAAACTACATTCATATAAATCCCCGCCAAGTCCCTTACACGGTAGGCAGAGGGTACGGAGTGGCAAATATAAAGTAATAAAGTATAAACAAACAAGGACACACATGGCCATTCGAAACTGTATTATGCTTACGTATGTACATCTGTATAACTATACTTACGATTATTACTGACACGTTTTCAGCATAACAGGGACTTATATAGATCTGTGTATGCCCGCTAAGAACCAATACTAGAGTTTTCTTTTTCATGACACAAAGAAATACACGATACCTACCGACCATCTCGCACTAATTAATGTCCCACCACTTGCTCTCGGAAATAAGAAAAAGCTGCAATTCGAAACGAGACAAAACGTTCAGCTTTTATAAATGATGGATATTCTGAAAATTGTAGACTAAAATTTGTATTGTATATAAGCATTTTTGATCAGCGATCTGAGGAATTGTATCGAGTACCTGGTTCCTAGTTCATTATATATATATATATATTTTATAAAACTGTACCAGTCTCCCCTCTAGGGATTACGAGCGTGATGTTACGTTTTAACATTTTTGACAGGTAAATTTCATTATATATAAATTAAATTTATATAATTACATGAAAAATCGATATTTTCCTATGATATTTATTAAAAATGTATAATCGGTTCATTATTGTTTATTTGTGTATTTTTTAAAAGTGAAAAAATATCAAAACGACTCTCGTAGTGGTTCTTGGCGTCGCATGCATTCTGAGGCTTTATTGCAGACACCGAGTGATAAATATTGGAGGGGCTCGCTCTAACTATCTATTTCTTTGTTCTTTTCTTTCCATCTTTATTACTGTTCATATACGGTACTATTTTTTTAAGCGAAAAGAATAGGAAACGAGCATACAGCAGATATAAATGACTCTTGCTTCCCGTAGATTTCTGCAGCCAAGTAGGTATATGTCAGCAGCCGACTTCGTATAAGACTGTTGAAATAGGATTGTCAGTGTCAGTTAGTCTAGTGATCGAGAGGTCCCAGGTTCCCTTATTCCGATCGGGTAATATTGGATATTTATAACTGAGATTTGCTATTAGAAATTTCTAATAGTGGTTCGCAGTTTGAATCTTTGGTGGTGGCACGGTGTATGGAGATACGCTCACCACCTATTCCATGGTGGGACGTAAACGTAACTGGTAAAACGTGCGATGTACTATACTCGTTCTACCCTTTCGAATATTACAGGCTTAGTGTTATGGTTTAGTCTAGTGTAAGTTTAAAGGTTATATAATTTGATCATTAAATAAAGATATATTTACTAAATATTTAACGATGTTACTTTTATAGAGTCCAAATAATTGAAAACAAAAACATCACAAACATTGAATTGATGAATAGTAGGCACTGAATATGTGAAAGTCGTAATAGTCATCAAAATCAGAAATCATGATAATAATAGTTAGGTCAACGAGTTCAATTTTATCGGCAAAGGAAACAGTTGGACATATTCAATAATGAATATTCTGAAATGGGACTATCGTCCGGCCTATTTTCATGTAACATGAAATGTTTTATCACACTGATATACGAATATATTTTTATATAAATTGTACAAGTTTTAAATCGTTATGCAGATCGCGGAGTGTCAAAAATCATTAAACTTCTTAGGTATATTTTTGCGACATCTAACCGAAGTTCTATAGAAGGCCGTAGATTTGTTGCCAACAAAGGCAAACATCTACACGTGTATAACCCCTGTTTGGCAAAGGCTGAAAGTAAAATCTGAAGGACGATAATTTCAGTAAAATATCTGTCATTACGTAGTATAGTAACCTTTGGAATTCGGAACACATTTTTATGTGAAGAGCGAAGGTTTTCACCGTAATCGAGTGACGTCATAGGTATACCTACATATTCATACGGCAGGTTTATGATACTTAATTTAATGAAGATAAATTTAATTAACGACCGCAGTCCATTTAGGATTGATAAAATTACGTACATTACAATTAAAATATTAACATATAAATCAAAAAGAGAAACGCATTTCGTAATGCAACATTAATATAAAATATTTCCGGAATATGAAAATCATTATTTACATTTTTTAAACGGAATATAAGTGGGGTGCTGCTTAATATTATGCAAAATACCGGAATATATAAATGAAGCTTTCCATCGGTCATTAATTATGATGCTGGAAACTTAGTCACTTTTGGGGTCCATTGATTCCTGTCAAGAGTATAAATGCGGCAGGAATTGTCGGTTTTATCTTTGCCACGCAGAGAGGGCACGGTAAGGGTGTTAAGTATAAAAGCCATTGAGAAAGCTCATCGGAGTTTGTCATCGCTCCCGGACACTGGGAGGGCAGGCTTGTCCCCTTCACGACAAGAGAATTCTACACATAAATCATTTCGTACCTTTTAAATGCCTGTTTTTCAACCCGATTTATTTATATCCTCGCTCGCATTTTGCAAGTATGCCCCTTCCGCCTTTAACATTTGACCGACTTCCTTTTTAAGTGGCAAGATTATGAGACATTTCGTTTTATAATGAGACCAATTGAAGACATTTATAGTCGGATCTCTAAAGCCACCTTTACAATACCAATGTGTGTTAGTAATGGAGATATGCGTCTAGTTCAATAGAAGCCATTAAAGGTTTCTGTTATCCGCCTTTAAATCCGACCTCATGATCCCAGCTGGTTTAATTAAAACATTAGCTTTGAGATGCGATCCCACATAAAACAATAAGGTGGAATGGTTAAATAAAATCATGTGTGGTTTTCCCGTACGCTTACCGCCGTACGACCTCCGCGGCGCTTTGTTAGCGGGCCTTTCAAGCTGCGCCACTCCAGACGACCCGGCCTTATTTGTATTTTGTTCACGAACTTACCCAATATATTATTTTGTACGAGTGCGTACATATATGGAAAAACTGATTTAAGAGTCCAATTCTACAGCCGCATGTGAAAGCCGGAATAAAATTTTGTACTGTCTATTCGCGGCCGTCCACTTAAGAGGGCGTAACCGTTATATTTGGTATTATACGGTTCACTAGCGTTTTGACCAGAAGGGTTTTGTTTATGATCTGTTTTACTCGGAATCCAGCGAAATTCTGCATTTGTTATATAATACCGAAATAATATTTACAAACATTTTGTTATTCATGTACCTATAACGTTTGTACGTATGCTTTTAACGGTGAAATTGTATGACGGCTTAGAATATGATTTACTCGTCATCATGATTAACTGGATGCAACAAGCCGAAGACAGGACGCGATGGCGCTCATTGGGGGAGGTATATGTCCAGCAATGGAGATAGGCTGATGATGATGATGACGATGATGATGATGATCATCGAACGCCCGATCGTTCCATTGTTGGCAACTGGTTTTCTGTCAGAATGTCAAAGGTTCAGGTTTTAGTTTTCCATTCCGGCGAAATATGGTTTGATAGACTAATTACCGATAGAACATCAGAAATGATCTGCTATAGTGTAATAATATTTCCTCCGAATTCTCAGAGACCGTAGTTTACATTTTAATTTTCGTAGTTTACATTTTCATTTTAGTTGGTTTACTTTACATGTTTACTCCAGTAATGGCAAGTGATTATTAAAAAAGGAAAGCGTGCTTGTGATTTTTAAGTTTCGAAAATAATTTCAGCAACTTTTTTATTTTCGTCTTGTTCTGTTAAGCTCAGAAAATCTGACAGTTATCAATTAATACTAAAGATATATTAAGAGTTACATAACCCAAAGTTAAAGTAGAATTTTAGTGATAAAATTCCAACTTAATGAAAAGCTATCTAGTCCAACGCAACGCGCAATAATAGATATACGAGTACATACGTAACACCACGCCTGTAATCCCCGAAGGGACAGGCAGAAGAGTTACATTATAGAATACACTACAATCATAGACAATTTTAGAAATACACTTAAAGCACTAAAAATGTGATAAATGTATATATCTGCATAACAATGAATCATTTAAGACACAACACCAACTTCGTCAATTGGTACAAAGTTTTAAACAAAGCAAAGGAAGATTTTATCCAAACGAACTTCGCTGGTTCAGCCACTCGAGGCGTACTGCTTCCGGCATCCCGACACTTGTCTCGTTCTCGATCATACGATAGTAGAAAATATGTGCCAGGGTATTAATACAAAAGCTTAGTAAAACTCTACAATAGATGCAATCTTTGTATTCTCGATCGTTGGTAGATTTTAATCTGTTGCAATTACATATTTTCTTCTTCGTGTTTCAAGATTTAATACATTATTCAAAATTAAACACTACTTATAATGTGCCCAGATAAAGTTAATAGAGAAACTTGTTTTCAAGTGGGTGATGAATAATGAGTTAGGAAGGTTAGTGAGAAACAATGAGTTAGCAAGGTGGGATAATTTTGTATATTAGGTTGTCCGCGAATGTACATTCACTGTCCATCTACCGCTAAGTAACAATGTTTGCTGTTGTGTATTCCCTAGCGGTAGGAAGACACATGGTAATACTAGTATAGAACGCGTCACCCTATTCATATCGAGTAGATTAGCAGTATGTGTCAGTAACCCTACATGTGCATTTAGTATCGGATATAAGTAGATGGTTATGGCTTAAAGTGGAATTGGTACATTTGGTAAAAATAAAAATGGTGAACTCAGTAAAAATTCGGTTTAACAGCGATACAACAAAAACCGCAACATTAAGACGATTACCAGAGCTGGCAAGCTACGTTGCGCTGCTAATATACAGTCCGGTTCCACGTTAGCTGTTGCATCTGCGGTTTAAATAACAATTCCAGCTGCCTCCATTTGTTCCACTCTGTTTGGAGCGCCTAAAACCTTGCATTTCCTGGAAATGGAAGGAGATATAGAAGCGATTGCTCCGAAGCATTTCGAAATACAATTGCCTAACGACGCACTTGCTCTAGTGGCAGAAACATTCTATACGTAAAATTTTAATACGTTGTACGGTTTATAACTTTATTCTAAGAACGATTAGAAGCATTATTTATGGAATTCTTTGTATTTTGGTTTTGAACAGAGTTGAAATTAGATAATATGGTACAATATAGATAAAAATTGTGGAAGAAAGCCTGATGATGTATCAACACAATGTAGGTTGAAACACTTTGCTGGGGGTTTTGTGTTAAGTGGTGAAACAGTAAAGCATCATTTAGTAGTTGTAAATATGCGGACGCGAGCGAGGATATACGGGCACGTCAGCTTTGCTTGTAAATGTGTGTTTAGCATTTTTGCAGTGCGGCGCGCTCCCCGTTTGTCGATCGGCTTGCGCAAACAAAAGACGCAATTTGCATTTTAACTAACTGATAACTGGGCCAGTACGGCTATCGTATCTCTAATTCTTCTAAATTCTGTTCGGGGCCGTTTTAAATAAATACGATGCCTTTTATCCTTGTTTTGTTTCACAAAACTTTATATCACCCCCTTTGTTGTCACATTTTGTATTTTTTATGACAGCCAACAGTGAAGTATAAATCGGGTATATTTCATAAAATGCCACGAATTTATTGTGTGTTGAAACAAAGCTGATACGGAAGACATTGAAGTACATAAATAAGGTATTAATTTAAGTATGCTTTAATGGTAATCTCTTGGATTACATCCATAATATCCTCTTCTTATCCTGCTGTATATCAGAAACATCTCGAATAAATCAAGGCGCAAAGCCTGCATTTATTTCGAGGGGTAAATTAAAAAAGTTACAACAATTACGTGTGAGTTATTATCCAATGCTCCTATTCTGGTTTCAGGGGAATATGCTAAGCGATATTGCTGTATACACATATTGAGAGATATTTCTAAAAATATGTTGCCAACATATTCATATTAGGCGTGTAAATATGATTAAAAATCGAGTCGCAACATTTCAATGTGAACATTTTATTGGATGTAATTTAATTGTATAGCTACAGGACATGTTCGGGGTTCAAATGTGGGTTTCGGGGTCCATATTAAAGCCCGACCAGTCGCAGCGCATTACGTAGTGGTTTACGGGTCCTAATTCCGGGGCCGCGTACACACATAAAGTGCAAAATCATTATGTCATGTGCCAACGTAAATCGGTTATCGTTTGATTTGTCGCCGCTTCCGAATTTCCCTGTACCTATGTGTTATTCGTATTCGCAATGAATATTATTAAACTTTGCTGTTTACCGCTATTAAACGAGCAAATTCTGCATATGAACGCTTACTATTTTAGAATTAATACAATTTGTGAGTTATTTGCGTATAAAAGGTTTTAGGGTGTTTCCATGGAACCAAGTAATCATGACCAGCAGTGGACGGGAGTAGGCTGATGAGGATGAAGTATGTACAAATTATGGACGAATAAATTATGGACGAATGCAATTGTTATTGATATTATTATTGTAATGGGATAGGCAGAGAGCACTGAGTGCCACATACCTCTACAAATTGACGTATGTTCTTTTCTAAATTCGATTATAATCGTACAATTACCAAACTATACACGTTAAAAAACCTAACGCGTTAGTATCACGGGCAATGTAAAACCATATTTATTTTGCGTACGAAGTATTTTATTGAGCCTCGTAACGAATAGGTATCTCGTCGAAGTTTTGTTCAAGTGCTCACAGCGGAGTGGTATTCCCGTAGGACATTTAAGTTTGCTTTAGGATGCCTACGCGTTATCTGACCTCAATTGTATAATAACTTATTGGGTTATTTCCATTTTTTAAAAACGTATGGAGATTTTATTGATATCAAAGTTTATTGCTATCCTTGACACAAACTAAAATTACCAATATTTTACTAGCTACAGTACATTTCTTCGTTTAGTTTTTACTGAACTATCTCGCTTAATTTGGTTTAAATCTCAACTCAACCCACTATTAATTTAGTCAACAAACGGTTGCTTTCACGTAATTTAGGGTAATACGTGTATATTTTAATATCGCGGCGGTGGACTGGGAAGGGATGGCCGGTGATCGTGTGGGCAGCGTACGTGAGAATGTGATCCATGGCTAACTCTCCGGACTTCGGAATCCTTGCAGCCAGCCTCCTGCGGCTTATCATTGGTGAGTTATTTTCCACCATCATATATTACATACATAATATATTCATCACAATTTTTGCCTACTATTATTATGTCGTCACGCCACTTTCCTTACAATGTCGGCAGAACAGTGTCAAATATATGCAGACGACGTATTCCTTCTACGTTTGTCAATTCTATACACACACGCCAGACATTTCTGACCATCAACCATACCCTGACTTATTATTTTGCAGTTCACTGTACTGAGGTGTTTTGTGATTACTGCCACACCCTTTGTACTTTTAAGCCTGTTAAATGAAGAGCTACTAATGATTTTATTCAGTTTTTCTTTCAACTCCTCATCTCTTTCTCTCTTTCATATTACCGATGATTCATATTCTACTTTTCTACAGTTACTGATGTAACAAAGCCTTTTGAAAAGTAGTTAGTTCGTTAAAAATTTTATGGCATTTTTTGGAGACGTTAATCAGTTTGTCCGGTAACTATTACACATCGTTAGAACTTCTCAGTTACTGGAGGGTTAAAGTTCAAACATATGGTTTGTTAGCTCGTACTAACCCGCATCACTCTGTCTACAAACGAACAGACGAGAACTGACTGTACTATACACGTAATTTAATAAATATCTCGCAGCCCAATAATTATATTATGGATTGTGATAAATGAAACGCAATAAAATAATGTTAAAGCTTAATTAATTAAAATGTACGAATGTTTTATAATATAATATCCATTGAGATGACACATCGTGAAACTTTTCTGATGACTCTTGAAAAACTTCACACAGAATTGCAGTTTTCATTTTATTTGCTCTGTACTGTAAAATTGTTTTAAATGTTCTCTGTTGGAGAATTGTACGGCGAGTGGTGCAATTCGTGTGTATGAAAACAGCGTGTAATAAAAATCATGCAAATTGTAGATATATTCTATTTAAATTAATTGTTTGAAATGGAGGTAATTATAAAACAATCTCATATGCACTCACACGTATGCACATATTTATGTTTACATACACATTTATATTCACACACACACATACACGCACAAGCAGAAAATGTCCAAGATACGACCATATATTATAATATATATTTACTCTTTCGTTTATTGTGTTTATAATACTGTACTATTTATATTTCAGTTGGAATCAAGAACAAAAATAAGTTTCATTTTATCCACAACAAAGTCCGCAATAATTTGAGAGAACGTCAAATAATTTTATTTCATTCTGTACAACACTCGCAAAAACATAAGGGACAAACAAGGTTCCTTCTCCTTAATAGGAGAAATATGAAATGGTTCCGATAAATAAAATTTATCTAGTGACATGAACGATAAACAACCATAATTTACATCCGCTGTAAGTATTTACGAGCTTTTAATGTAATTAACAGCTCTCAGACGAGGCCGCACGGACACAATCTGAATAAAATTTAACTCTTCACACTGCGTCTCGTTATTGGCGACATTTATTATGCCGCGCAAGTTAATATTTGAGCGATATGCGTTGCATAATACATGACCGACATTATTTATTGGGCCATTCATCATGATTATCGTTGTCACCGTAGTAAAAATCTATGAAATGAATATCATTTTAGCGAATTGAATTACTGGCGTGCCACTATGAGTGGACGTGTCCTTCTGTGTTCGTGTTCTCATACATTTGTGTAGTGATGAATGGTTTGATCGAATCGAATATTATATTAGAGAATTACAATGTAGAAATGGTAATCGTTTTAGAACATCGGAATATAACACTACGCCTATATTTCCCCGAACGGAAGGCAGAGGAGTGTTGTACAACTACTTTTTATTAATTATGTTATAAGTCCCATATGTTATAGGCGAGCCTATTGACAATACCTCGGGTACAAATCCAAACTTAGTGATTGTATTGCATATATGTAATTAGAAAAACCCAATAATACTTTCCTAGATACGGGAATGGATTTGAGTAGGTACCTCTTGCTCAGCTATTGAGCTTCAACCAATAGACTGACGAGGTTGTTAGATAATACTTTCAGACATTGACAGTTATTTACTAACATCGGTTAAATATAGTTTTTGGTTAAGTTCAGGTAATTTTCGCTAAGAATAGGAAACTTGTACAAGACCACAGATGCGCACAGTAGTTTTAACTTGACAGACTTCACTTTGAGGACAAAGAGAAGAGTTCCTAAGAAGGTAACGTACATTATAAGTAGACGAGTGTCTTACAGTTTCTTTAGTCGTTAAGTTGTGATTATGTTAATATCTTCTACGATACATTAACTTTGCGCTAGTTTGGTTCCTTGTAAACCTTACACCGCGGTCGGCAGAGCCTCGCATGCGGCGAGGAGCGCGGCTGAACCCCTACTTCAAGATTACATTCCTCGAGCCTGGATGCCAGCAAAACTATTCCTGAACGCCAATTTTATAACAGAAAATGCATTACTTTATGTAGTAGGGGGAAGCTTAATAATATATCACTGCTCCGTATTCGGAAGAACTGAGCTAAGCGCAGCTCAGCTCGCGGCGAGCATAATATTTTAAAAGCGCTCTCCCGAAACTAAATTCTCGAACAAGATTATTAGCTTACCATGACATAAAAAGTTCAGACATCTAAACGGTTTAGGTATTAAATAAACATACAATGTAGGTATATATTTTTTAAAGCTTAAGTTTCGTTTTATTTGTAAAAGTTTGTTTTGAATTTTTACGCTTTTTCTTTAGTTTTATCAACCCCTATTCCATAGGACGTATAACATAACAGTTAATACTGGGAATACTACAATCCGCTGCCTGCCACTTGAGCAAAGTACAGGCGTGACTTTTTGTTGAGTTGTTTTGTACAATCCAGTGAAGTTGACAAATGTACTAATAGACAGATATTATGTCTATTTATATGTATATATGTATGTACATATATCATGGCACTCAGTCCGCGGTCGGAGTAGCTTGGTCGCAGCAAGGTTACTACTTTAAACCGCATGTCCCAGAACTAAATGCCCTACAATATTGAAGACTTACGAGTATACCTAATACCTATTTCCGAATTAATGTCAAGTTCACGAATCAACTGTTACGAATTTTACATATTAGAATCTAGATAAAGAACTGTGAAATATGGGTTAACCTTTTATAATTTGATCTCACGACTTTTGTCAAAGTAAATTGTGGTCAAAATATGAGAGTAGAAAGTATTCGTATAGCAAAATTACGACTTTGTTATTCAGACGTATATAAATATAATAAATCGACGCTTTCTTTTGAGTATTGTGTGCCGACATTGTTGAAAAACTTATGAGGCCGAATGACAAGTCCACAGAGATTTAGATGGCACAGGCGATATGAAGATTTTATTTTATCGTTTTCCCTGTCTGCGGATCTGATATTGTTGGGTTACGACCAATAATATATCATGTTAGTTCTGTTGTTCCAACTTTAAATCTGTTCTATTTTTCTCTGATTAACTTGTTATATATTAAGTAGACCGACGCACATACAAGTAGGGTACGTTGGGAGCACAGAATCGATCAAAATAGGTCGTGTCTGTTTTAGGTTAGTTTCGTGGTCCCTTTATTTATAAATTGTAACTTTACAGACTTTATCGTTGGTTACTTTTAAATATAAGTTTTGTTACTTTTAAATATAATTTCTAACACAAAGATTTTTAGTGGGTATCGAATTTGCTACTGTGTAGATAGATAGTTATTACTAATAGTTAGAAATTCATTCTTATTTTTAATGTAACAGTTTTGAATCTCACGAGAACATTTTAATCAAGCTTTATAATACTTAAGTAATTGAGACACAATCGAATGCCTAAATTGGAACCAGACATTTTAGACACTTAATGAAGAAAGACTCGCGTCAATCTTAATAAAACGTCGCTGAGTAGGTACTACATATATTACGTAATCTTGATGAAATTGATGGATCGTAATTAAAAAAAGCAATGCCAGTTTTCCTTCATCTGTGTTAAATATGATCAAAGTGGGTAATTCCTTTAAGTAGCAAGTTAAACTTCGCGTCTCACAAGATGGTGCGGCGTGGTAAGTAGCGCAGCCGCTGCCGAGTGCTGAAGGAACGCAAGCGGTTCCTTTGCTTTTATAAATTGTAATCTTCCTAATGCTCCGTCTGTTGCACACACTTTACAAATAGTCGCACCCGCTTGTGTTCAGCTATATTTATGTTTAATTCCCTAGTATGAACATTACGCTTTTTCCACAACTCCTCAAGCTGTTAGTGCAAGCTGTTCTCTCTTCCGCATTATTTTTTGAAACGACTTCAAATTTGATTTTCATTTTTAATATTTTACAGCGCCGCCACAAAGCCATTAGGGAAGCTACTGTGCCCAGAAAGTACGCTTGTGTCGTAGTACGATTTTATTATGTATAAAAGAACTGACTCGAAAATTATTCTATTCAATTTGGGCTTCTTCCTGGATTTAACATCACGTTTGTATCTCCCTGAAGCGGTAGGCAAAGGAGTTTAATACAATTCCACGATTTACCAGTTCCTCGATGTAATATTTAATTATAGACTAAGCAAATCTAAATTTTTCTGATAATTTCGATTTAAAATGTAAAACTAATAACATTTTTATGTACACTGGAGGCCAATATACAATACATCTTATACAATTCCATTCAAATTCAATACAGTCGTAAAAAAATGTCACGGAATAGAACTAAAGTGTTCCGTGAAACTTGTTCGTTTGTTCGTAAAATAACAATTGTGTTCAGAAAGAGTTCAATGGGTTGATAATATTGTGTTATCTGGAAACGAAAGGGCTACACATTCAGGCGCTTCTTTTTATTATCATTCAATTGTATTGTACGTGGCTCAAGTATTTACATATATCATTATTCCACTAAGTTTAGGAATTTAACTTGCCTATTTATCATTGCGTGCGCAAGTTGTTATATTGTTAATAGGACATATAGACGCAAAGTAAATAGTTTTCGTGATTTTCATTCTTAAAAATTCTTTCTTCCATGTTTACAAACATATAGCGTCTAATTTATAGGGCTAAGTGTGTTTTAAATCAATTGAAACGATCGTGCAATTTGTGGTCTAGTGTATATGAGTATAGTGTATGTACATATATGCATCTATAGTATAGTGTAGTAAATATGAGTTCTTACATATTGAAAAAATTGACTGTCTTTAAGGTATCAAGTTCCGTTCATTTCATACTTAGAGTTTTAAATGCATAATTGTTCAATAACAATAATAAAATGTATGTGAATTGAATATTTATAATTAAATATGCAAGATAGAGGTGATGTTCTGTGAAATATACACGGAATTCATATTGAGAATTACATAATCTCGTTTACGGAGAGAAATAACAATAAAACTAGTGCAAAATTCTACGTGCAATATTCATTGTCATAAAAATTATTATATAAAATGTTACAGTTGAAATATGGATCAGATTTATTTAAGCTGGAATTTTAGTAAATAATTCGTTGTCACCATTTACTTTATCATACATTTTCGTACATATTTTTGCTGATATTTTAAAGCCTAGCGTACATTCCTACGTTGTGTTTCTTAATAAATAAATACAAATAGTTCGTGTAATATACATACGGTGACGCGGTATAGTCATGGCACCATAATACAATTCGGTCGCGCGCTTGCCACATGTGACAGCTTTCCTGTACATAGATATGGTTGTTATAGTATTACTAAGGAGGAAATTAACGGAAGTACAAGGGAATTCAGGTTACGCGAACGTATTCCGAATTCTACATACGTCGAGTGTGGCCAACTTCCAAGTTTCTTGCTTTAGAAACCTGTCTCACATCTCACCAGGACAGGTGATTAGAGCGTGTTAGAGAAATGCGGTTACTAAGGTTTTAACAGATATCCGTTTGTGAAATCGTTTTGCATTGCTTTATTTTAATAACTATTGAATTATTTACAAAATGCACGTCAAGTCACTGAGGACAGAAATATATCCGATAATCGAAAAGCTTACCTAGTTGAATCCAGCCCTGAATAAAAGTATCCTGTATAAGAGTCAGAAATCACTATTATTTATTTGTTTAATTATTTTTATTATTACAACAATAGTTATTTTTTATTCATTACTATTATATCGCTACGCCATGTCCTTTACAGGCTAGACAAAGAGCACAAGATGTCACATATTTCTATCTTTTTAGACCTCACGCCATCATTATCATGATTCTCATCAGCCTACTCCCGGCCACTGTTGGACATAGACCTGACGTGCTTCTTCTATATTTATAAGTCTGTACAAGCTCATTTATTTTCAAGATTTCTTCTTCCATCAGTCAGTATCTGAAGTATTTGTTATTCATCGCTACTGATTTCGTATCATCTTGATATTTGATTATAGTGTAAATGTAAGCGGCATTTGGAATATCTGAAAACCAATAAGCCCCGAAAGCAATCGTTTCCAGCAGACTAGGCTCAGGTTCGATATTAATTGCTGTTACCTATTCACGTGTTAGACAAATCATACAGCTTGCCAATTCGTAATGAGTTTTGCCAACATTACGAAAATAACTGCCCATTGCCAACATAACAGTTACTTAGCGAATAAAACGTTCTTATTTAAAATAGGAATGTCATACGATACAGTTATTCGTTATTGTAGAAATGTAACATCACCCCTGTAATCCTCGAAGGGGTAGGTAAAGGAGTGTAGTACCCTCCCAGTTCTTTATTATAGTTACCGTTATTGTAAACCGAAGATAGTATATTTAATCTCTATACCTAAAGCATAATTCTGTAGATCACCTAAGCAGTGCTTGGGACTTATGCGAAACATGATATAACGGTTCATTTGTTAAAATTTTTGACGAATAAATGTTTTACTTTAATTGTATGTTATTATTCAGAGTACGATCATAATAAGTTACTTTCTAAACAATGTTATAAATTTATCATTTAGAAATCGTGCTCAGCATTTTTACAGCGTAGTCATGAACGGAAACCGAATTTATAAATCTCATCTCATCAAGCTTTTTATTTTATCATTTTACTGTTGTACACGGGTCTCCTGTCACAAGGTTTGATATATGTAACATACGTTTATTACATGTACCAAAATTATAAGTTTCATTTTTTTTCTAGAAATAATTACCCAGAGTTGGGCAATTCGAGATGCCTCATAATAGGTGCGCTTGATATATCATTTAAACAATATTTATAAATAAGCCTACCGCGTAAGGGATTTGGCGTGAAGATAGTATGTATATGAATAAGCTTCCATTCAATATATATATTTAAAATATAGTACAGTAGACAACAAAAGTGACAAACTGAACCCTATAGAACTTCCAATTTAATTATTAACTTTGACGGATAATTAATATCAGCGCGTCGTCGCGGTCGCAACTGACACGAGCTGTGTTGGAACAAAATTTTACATGGAATTTTCCAGAATATATTTGTTTTATTGTCATTCGCGACCAACTTCTATATGTTTATGTACGAAGTGTAATTTCGAATTGTATTGTACGGGTAATTGAAACGTGATATGAACTAGATAGGACAGAGTAAAATATTGCTGAGTACGACAAAATGTAAATGAAGCTTAAGTTATCAGCGGTGCTAATCGGCCGACAAAACATTTGGTTTGCGTTGCATGATCGGACTAAATATGCTAATTACTTTCGGAGTTCTATTAAAACTTTCTACAACACGTGCTCTATATATTTTAGATTGTAGAGTTCGTGCATTGCGTTAATATAAATGTAAATATTATGGCTGCGGAATTATTGTTTTCAATTCCATTTATAAAACGTTTCTTACCATTTTTCATTAATCTCGATGTTCCGCTACTGAAGTCGGTCAGGGCGAGACTTGAATTGTATTAAATATTTATATTTCAAATTTCATCTAAGAAATGTAGAGTCGCAAGTTTAAATATGAATTGCATTGTTTGCTAGCGAAGTAAAACTTATCTCATTATTGCTTAAGAGTCTTTGCTGTTTTGTGTGTGTTTTACGTAAATATTAAGGAAATGCGGCACCGCATTTTCTACAACTACCCGCAGTCGACAATTTTATGGATTACACGTCAGTCACGGGTGTAGATAACGTGACAGAAGACGGAGGGAAAACAATTTAAGTGTACGTGTTGCAGTTGTTGATACGAAGCAGTTTCTGTGGGAAAAGCTTTGTTTAAAGCAACACTGTCTGAGCGACAGCGGAAATACGTGCGGGATTAAAAATCGCTACGAATTATTAGTAAGGTTATAAAAGTATGTCGTGCCTTAAATAACGTATGTATATTCAGTATTGTAGCTGTGACCCATTGGTTTGGTAAAACGGAAATAAATTATTCGAAATTATTTTTTCATTATTTGAAAAACAGAAACGTATCATCACGCCTTTAATCTCCGAAGAGGTAGGCACAGGAGTGTAGTACACTCCCACGTGAAAAAGACTTGTGATTTTGTACTTTTTAAACAGTTCCTCCGCTTCTGTCATTATTGTTCCCCTTTTATCATACAGTTCGCGTGAAAGTTGTATTTACGAGAAGTTAAATTGCACAGAAGCAATTTGTTGTTACTTTTCTTCAGAATTTAAACTAGAAACAAAGATTACGTCAAAATCGATTCATTCTTTTCTTTTTATCAAAAAGCAGCATGTAAGCAAATTTTGTATCAATTTGAGGTTTTTCAATTCGATTTTACGGGACGTTTTTGTTTCAATTTTGTTTTTACGGAAACTCACTTATTATTGCAATGACTTTCCAATGAGCCTTTTTCAAAGCAATTAGATGGAAATACGACGAATGTTGTGCTACTCAATTTCCGCTGCCGCTCCCGTCCGTGCGAGCCTTAAGACCGCTGTAGTCTTACGTAGTCGCGAAGCACAATCCGAGGTAGTGACGACGTCGCGCGGCAGGTCAAGAGGCTATGAGGCGCCCTCGACCCGCGCTACCTGAGACCGGCTTTTAAACTTTTTCGAAACCATACACTAGCTTTCATTAAGCCCGAACGCCAGAGTAAACTTCAGACGTCATTTTTTTATTTCTCAAGAGTCTGTGCGAAATTTATTCACCTGCTTTTATGTATAATTTATGTGGTAGCGGGCAAAGTTGGCCCATTGTTGCGCCTTTCTACTCGCGCTTCGTGTGTGACTTTACCATCGTCGACTACGGAACGGGATACCAGAACTGGAATGAATTAATTGAAATATATAAGCGTGACTTTGTTTATTTATTAACCCATAGTTAGTTTGAATTTGCTCAATATTACACGAGAATATTAAATATTAACTAACATCCTGCTGTATGTAATATTACTGTTTCGAAATTTCCATGCATCACATCTATAATTTTCAATGTCCATCGCAACTCCGAATGAAATATATTAATATGTATCTATCAATTAAAAAATATATATATTTCTGTATATACTTTTAAAGGAATATAATATTGAATACTCACTTGCATGGGATGTTAACATTTTATTTTATGTGTATTAAAGAAGTACATAAAAACTAAATTATTTATTTGCATGTTTTTTTAATGTTTTACACGTTTATCGTAAATTACGTACCAACTATTTTATCGAGTAGTGATGTTATTTCGACTTCCGTCCAAAAACTTTCGAATATATTGTTTAGCCCAACGATAAAGGGACCGTTTTGTTTTTTAAATAAACGATACTATTAACAATCGGAACATAAAAAGAAATGCATTTAATATTCTAAAAATTCGTACCATATCCAAAAAATCTAATCTGATATCAATATCGTCGATCTGTCGTACATAATTCGATATTTAATAAGGGTCGCGCCCGACCCCGAAGTCCACTCGCCAGCAGAATCTTGATGCGTTCCCTTGTACTCCTGAACTACTCCCTTTGAGCTCTCATATAAAGTATTACCCGAATAATTTATCCCTTTTATAAAGTTGTTTCTGCGACAGATCGTTGCCAATGTGTTTGCATCTTGCGTACATATATTGAACTCTATTTTTACGTCTGTACATACAAAGGCTGAGATTGGAAGTAGATATATTGTACAGCAACATATAGGAAAGCATACAATAATGATGACAACAGTGTTAAATAGGTCATAATTAATTATTTATTAAAGGAGTAGTAATCAGATAAATATTAATAAAATGGAAGACAAAACGTGGGAAATATCTTTTATGAATTGAAGAAAAATAGTTGTTAGTATCTAGAAGCATATTCCCCGTTTCTTTTCGTTATGACACGAGTCGCTGATGGATGTGCTAGCGACCTGCTAAAGAGCTGCTTATAGACATAACTTGTGCGAATCTTTATATGAGTGGAGGCCCACGTGAGGGGAGACACGTCCAACAGTGGAACGATGCAAGATTTTACGAACTAAAATAATAATAAATTGGCACATTTAGTGGCGGAAGTTAAAATGTTACTAGTCTTACTGAGTCTGTCCGCCACACATTTCAAATTATAACATAACGAAGTAGGTACTAGCGCGGAGCAAAATTGATCGCGGCGGTCGCCCAGAGGAATTAACTACCTATAAAAAGCGAAATTGAAATCGTCACCAATTTAGTAGCATGCTTGTGTGATTAGATTCTTGCCCAGCGCTGAGATACATCGTAATGGATTGTGATTGAAAAATAAAACGTTTAAATTTTTATCTCTGTTAATAATATTAGCATTAATAATAATATTATCCAAATATTAATCTTTCATCGTGAAATGTTGAACTCCACAACTCATTTTAAAATCTAAACTGTAGTTTGCGCAAGTTTTATTGAGGGTCAAATTTAACTCGTAATTCATAACTATGCTTTTAGTTCGCGAAAGCGCCGCAAAGATTTTGGAATACGTCAAAAATTCTAAATATATTCTGAATTCTTTGCAACTAGAGCAATAAATACATATAACATTTCTTCTTTAAACTCGTAATTCGTTTTGTTTTGCGATTTGAAAGAATGTCCATTTACATTAGCGTGACAATTTGAATTCAAATATTTTAACAATCTCGTAACGGTCCATTAATTTCGCTATAGTATTCAAATAACCCTTCTTGTTCGTTAAATTTCCCGGGGTATAATAAAATTCGTTTGAAGATTTTTGAAATGTGATGCTCTTTAGCTGTTGTTTGCAAATGGATTCACAGATAATTTTAAACAATTTCGAATTAACCGTAACTGTATATGTACACATATACGACTGTTCTCCAATCGCAAGATATCTTATAAATTCTTCAACTTGGGGGGGCAATTGGCCCTCGAAACTTGGCATTATAATGAAAAAGGAAAGAGTTCACATTTGAACTTTAAGGGAGCCTAGGAATAGGTTCTAATTATGTAGGTATATGTAGGTTGCGCCAAAAATAAGTAGATACTTGGTAAAACTATTCGTCATACAATTTCTCACAGTGGACAAAGTATCCGCAAAGACAACATCAAAATACCAAATATAAAATAAAAACATTGTCTAAGTATGCCTATGTGCGACTGCAAGACTATGTGTGGCTATATATGTTATATGCAGGTATATAAAAGTCTTTCACCTGTCTCGTCTATTGAACTGCGGAAGACAACGTGTAATTTCATCAGACCGTCGAAAAACAAATTGACTAAACACCGTTCCGTGAAGGTTGTTTGTTTACGGTAATTTCGAAACTAATTACTGATGTGCCGGCACGCGACCACAAACGAGCCTGTCTAGTCCAGCGCTGCGTGCGCGATGCCACGAGCCACGGACAAACCGGTTATCATTTCTGTATATTCAACCGCATAATAACAAATTAGGTCTTACATACGGATAATATAAATTTTATGTAACTTTAGTGAGGAACTTGTAAATAAGTTAGTTGATCGCGTCCTTGGTCCAGTGGTTGCGTATGCGACTGCTACTTTACTTTTAAAATAAGTTACTCTAGGACGCTCGTAAATAACTAAGGGCGCAGGAATGTAATTTTCGAAAAATGTAACGGCAAATTGGAGTAGACTAGTTAATAGCTTATTGTGTAACGTTTTTGAGATAATTTGTTTTACGTTTTGATTTATTCCTTCCATAAATATCGATCTTGAATTCCTTGAAATAATAGTGGAATAGTACATTATTGTTTTTACGTTTAAGTTGTTAAAATAAATGTTATGTTTAAATTTATGTTAAATAAGTTGAGAACATGAAAGTTGCATTGGAAGTTATCAAAAATAGAAATAAGAAGCCCAATTTAATTTACGATTATTTAGGGTCAGTTTGAATTCACTAAGGTAATATGCCTAGAAACGCAGCGTTGTATTTAAACGTTGGTATCGTTGTGGCAATTCCGAGGAATAACGAATTATAACGGGAAATTATGATAATTAAAAAGTATCTCAATCCATATTTTATTGACATATAACAGGTGAAAATTGAGATTACTTATGATCCTCTGACTATCCTTCAGCGAAAAGCATGTGTGATGTTTTGATGATACTATGTAACAAAATTATTACTATTTATATTATTACAGAGAATTACATATTAGTATTTTATAGAGACAGTTATTCATTTTCATAATTATTGTAGATAATATGAGGTATTTAGCATAATATAACCCTGCATATTTTGCATACATTGCTTAAAATGTTCGACTGCTTTAAGGTAGTTAGGTACTTAATGTGTAATGAATAACTTAACATATTGTTACATCCATAATTTTACGAAGCATTACGTTTAACATTTGACTCAATTTGCGTTTATATTCTCACATATTGATAAGAAATTCGTTTTTTGTAAAACATTAATAATTAATTTGACGCACTCGTTTATATTTTAAAAAGTGAATTACAGTTAGTTTTTTCTACAATTTTTTTATCTCTTTTTCACAAGCTAAACGTTTCAGCAATTGGTGTAAAGTACGCATACCCATGCGTGTATGAATGTACGAGTATGCTTTCAAATACGAATATGTTATGTTTCGAGTTACTGTTATATTTGAGGTATTTTTATAGTATAATAGCATCACAACCATAATATTGAAAAGACAAACAAAATAATATCTAATGATATTCGAATACGCATTGTGTGAATCAATTAATGTGATTAATCTCGTAAGTGGATTTATAATCAACTGCTTAAACTGTTCTGTCTCTCTCACGTGCGAGTGTACTATACTCCTCTGTCTACCCCTTCGAGAATTGTATGTAATGTACTTTACCAGTATAACGTGGTCTTTTACGAAATAAATAAGGGACTTTTTGTTTTATCATTTAAAGAACTCGATCCTAACTATATATGTACATACATACCAAGTAAGGTGCCCTTTTCTTGGGCGATATACCAACGCATTTAGGGCGGAACGCACCGGTGCCCTCATTGTTCTGTACCTAACAGACCCATTCTGTTTAACCCCACAGTTTTCGCTTGAAATATGATAACCCCATGATACTTATGAACGAAAAAAGAAAATGAAATGTATGTTTTTTTTAATCAGTCGAAAATTTTGACATTGCCACGACTATAGACTATATTCCATCTTCTGTTTCTGTAACCGTTTAAACATCGATCAAAATTTGTAATTTAAACGGTTCCATGAAAGAGTATTGTACTCGTAACGTGATATGTCTTCAATTATTTAGTATTCCAAGTTCCTAGTCTCTGTTGAAAGTTTAATATGAAGCCTAACGATTCTTTGTACTCGAGTACTGAGCTATTATTCGCACGATCGAACGTCTGTCTGGAATAAAGAGCCTAACTATTGCATACGATCCCTCTCTTATAACTTTCATGAAAGAATTCAAAAGTTTTCATATTATTTATTGGTACGATCTCATTACATGTCAAGTTTAGGTAAGTACTCTCAATATCTAATGGCGAAATAAAAATATACAATATTTTCGCGATCTAATTTTCTATTATTACCATTTAAGTCCTAGGGGAATATGTCGAGTACTTTTATTTCCGTTTCTCTTTGGGACGTAAAACATAACTGGTGCAACTTGGGAGTGTATTAAAGTCCGCTGTCTACCCTTTCGGTGATTACAGGCGTGGTATTACGTTTTTACGGTATGTTTTATTTCCGTTAACCCAAACACTCGCGATAATAATTGCAACAATGATAGCCGTTTGTTTTATTAAGGTTTATTTTGTATCAGATTTACTGATTGGATGTTCTATATTTGAAATTTTAGACATTAGTTACATTTTTTTATGTAGAGGGAGCTATTTCGTAGCTTTGAAGATTAGAACTGGCCATTTTTTAAATTCTTCTTTCCATTGATATCGGGGTGTCCGATCGGAATTAATGGAGACAGTCAGAGCGATAACCGGCCTTGCGAGATTTTACTTTCTTTTTCTCCTCCTTATACATATTCATTAAAAAAATCCATAACTTATTCTTAATTACATCCCAATTTTTACTTAAATTAAAAACTATTACATTCTTTTATTCTTAAAGAAACGACGAATTTAAAAAATCCTAACACATTCATTTTGTAGCGAAACCATAACGTTAAAATGTCTTTATTATCTATTTCTTATATTATAATTATTAATCTTAAGCGGGGTAAGCAGGGAGCACCGAGTGTTAAATTTATTTATACTTACAGACCTTACGTGTTTCCTCTACAGTCTGTACTTTCTTCATATTTAGCTATAGTATTTTATTGATCGTGTACACGACCAGAAAATTAAAATATAGTCTGGAAATAACACCGCTACGGTTATTTCAACCCCCATTTAAAGTCCCATGTCAACGTTTACGCAATTAATTGTCTGCTTGTGAAGACAATAAAGTAAGAACCTCGTCTAATTAAACGACGAATTGCTTTTAAAAAAATTATTGCTGGAAATATTAGCGTATTCTTGCACATTTCCATTTCATAGAGTTGTGTCTTCATTTATGGGCACGGAATGAAATATTATAATTGTAGAAAGTTCAATTGATATTTAGAACTTTTTTCTCTCTGCATAAACCGTGAGAGGCCTGTTATGACACTGTACATAGTTATAATTAATACATAATGATTATCAAAATCGGACAATAGAACCTTCAATTTAGTTTATAATACTGCGGTTGTCGGTGCAATTCCAAATAATGTTTGCAATTATAATGGCCGTTATAATTGACGTAATGACATAATACCTGTATATTATTACCTATAGTAAATGATCTTATTACTTTGTAAATAATTTTCTTTGCCGTAGGTAATATCATCTATTATATTATTACCATTTGGAAATACACGTGTGTACCATCCGTTGGGAATCAATTTTTAATTAACGTGTCGTAAACTTTTACTATAGTTGACTGATAAATACATTTAAAAAAATTTATTAGGTATATTAAAAGTTTAAATTAATCAGTTTCTTCTAAAACCTATTTTGTAAATTTGTGTGTTGTACTGTATAAACATTTATCTTAACAGCGCCATCTAGTATCTTCAAGTGAGACTCCGAGCTTATGTAAGTGCTGCCCCCAAAAGTTTTACGGTTTGCCGTCAGCACTTTTCATGTTCATTTTGAGTTGAGTCTCTCTCCACCCGATAGAGGGCGTTACTAAATGCAAACGAGATGGCATCTATGACACGGAATGTTACTGTTTCACGTCGCTAGATGACGCTAGTACTAGTACTGAAGTCGTATCGCACGGCGCTATTATCTGTTCTAACAGAGAGCTTGTTTCAGTTTGGGCCTCGTAGATGGCGTTAGTGACATTGCGTTGAACTGAAAAAAGTTGACATGCATAAATAATTAATAAAAAAGTAATATACTTACGTATGTAATTAGTGGTGGGAAGTTTAATAACGAGCATTATACAATATATTATATTGGTCGTTCATGATATGTAAACGATCGTATCGAACGAACGTATTTTGTAAAATTTCATAGCTGCCAACTTTTGTTCGCGATGATATAAGTACTTGAACACTAAGATGAGACTGATTTGGTAAGTGTAGGGTGATAAAAATCACTGAAATATTTGAATAAACTGTATATTCAGTATATAATTATGATAACTGTATACATAAGTATAATTAGGTACTATGATCCTTCTAGTAGCGAAAAATACTTTTGTATCTGACAAGTAGGCTGAGCACTATTGTAATTGTTCTTGAAAATTTTTATTATGTAACGTGATATTTTATTCACTTCGTATAAATGGTAATGATAGTCACCCTGCGTTATTAAATATTATATCGCTGCGGTTGTCATTAAACGTGAAAGAAATAATAATGGGGATAGGTACTAATCTCATGTTTTCATTGTCGTGAAGCCGATGTACAATAAGAGATTTTCTTCTTAACAAAAGGTAGCTATTGTTAAGCTCTTAATCTAATAAAGTGCTTAAATAGACTGAATAACTAAAGAGAATGTCAACTTTTTACGTATTAAAATATTTTTATGCAAAAATATCAAATGGATGTTATGTTAAAATATATAATATCTTTTTTCTTTCTACGTTATTGTAAAGAACTCGCGGGACTCGGCAGGACTTCTCACTTTTTTCCAATAAAACACTTAATTTATTGCTTTATGGCGCTGAACTAAACGAATGCTTTTATAATGATTTTCTTGTTTGTGTAACTAAATGAATGAATAACACATTTGTGTACCTACGTAAATTATTAGGATACCCATATTTTTGCGTGCGCAATTAACTCAGTGTGCCGCCAAGAGATGGCGCCAGGCGTGGTCGTTTTGTTGAAGTGTTTCTTACATTGTGCTGTTTTCTTCTGTATTGAAGGATTTTAATGGTTTACTGAAATAATTAGACAATGTTACTATGCTTTCGTTTCTTTAATACACTACGACTTTCGTTGCTTAAACATTTTGCATATTTAAAATGTCTTTGTTTAGTAGGCATATTGCATTGCTAACCTTCCAACGAAATTTTTTATATTGTAAATTAAAAATCTACAGGGACATTAAAATACTGCTATATTTATCAAAAAAAAACATTTTTTCCGTACCTCTTATTCTGCTTATTGTGCTTTTATATCCCACCTAGGCCTATCTGATGGTGGGTAAGTGGTTACCATCGCCTATGGCCATCTGCAACATGGGAGAAATTACCAATGCGTTGCCTGTTTTGAAATTACTTTTTCCCTCAATTTTTCAATATCACGAGTGACCGCGGTTGATAATCAACTGTTAATATTAAATTCCTACTTTATATTTTGGCTGGATGCCAGATTGAAAGAGATCTCAATAGGATATTAGGTTCAGGAATGCGTCAAATAATTTCGGCTATCGTGAATAAGAGATTATTATAGGAATATAAATTTTCTCAGTAATAATGGACGGGCCAAATTTATTACTGAAATAAATTGTCGTTCTTAGAAAGGTTTTATGTTACGTTACGCCTAACATTTTTGTTCTACTGTCAGACATTTTTCTATAAAATTATAGTGAGTAGCCACAGCGGAGATATTCTGCTCGCTGTTACGTAAATGTTGTTAACTGTTCTGTTTCTTTAATAATACTTTTATTTTACCTACTAAAAGCATACTTTCTTCTTTTTATCGTGAATTATGAAAAAAATTTAAAATGTTTGTTTCTAATGTTTTGTCTACTTTTGTTTCAGGTAAGGAACTTGACAAATGCCATTGCGCTGATATCTTTTAATGTGGTGTTTGCTAAAATGGGTAAGTATGTAGTAATAATTACAAGTAAAAAATTGACATTCCACTTAATACAATGTCCTTTTAAACCTTGAATGAGCATCCGAATGATATTCCCTGTTGCACACACTTCGAATAGTTAATGTCGTGATCAATTAAACGCGGTAGCTGCAGTATACTAAAGTCGCCATCCAATTGCATATAAGTCCGATGTCCTGACCAACATTAGTCACAGATACGTGACTATCTTTGACGACTAAGTTAGTACGCTGGATGTTTTATCGTGTGTACGTGTGATACCATGCTGCAATAGTGCAAGTAATGTTGCTTTGAGACGAAAATACGTTAGCAGGTCATGCTTCTACTGGCTAATCCTGAAAAAGGACTGTAGCACTTTGTATTCAGGGGAGTCCTGCTGTCTTTTAGAATCTTACGCTATTCCAGAACCTTATTAAAAATAATATTATGATCAATAATTCCTTCAATTTAAACCTAGTAAACGTGATGTGATAAGGTTTAAACATTGAACATTTTTGTTTAACGTACTATTTCAGATCCAATACTATTTAAAATATTACAAAGCAAAACATGAAAACGCAAAGCATAATAACCAAATGACGGGCAGGCTGAGGGGAAAAATAAATGATTGAGTCTTAAATGCGGTTTCATGTGTGGCAGATCAAGAATTTTAAATAAGATAATGTGTGGCTGTACTATATAATTTCTTACGGCGATGTATATTGTGACATGCCATAAATCCCGCCCCATATGTAGGATACTAAGTATGTAGGAATGTTAACATTCACACCATCATCAGTACAGGCGTGTTTAGTCTCTTCACTGAGGATCTAGAGTAGGTACTTAATAGGTATGGTGTGCGTAGCTGATTTTATAATTCGGTGTTTGAATTTCAAGATTTAGAGAATTCGACTACAGCTACTAACTCTTATGTTTATTTTTCTTATAACAACAACATCAACAACATCACTCTATCTTAGTCCACTGTTGGACATAAGCCTCCCCGAATAAGCGCCACCGCGCGCTGTCCGCGGCATGTCGCATCCAGCTTATGCATATTTTCCTTATAATGTTATTTTTTTACATTACAATGGTGATTTAACTATAGATATATATAAAATACCGTGACTATGAACATGCACGAGGGGGAACGATTCAAACGAGGCTTCTGTAACTTCAAACTTGTTATCTCAAACCACGTTTATTCATATCCAAAAAGTTGGCCCCCTATCGTGTCTACGCTTCAGCGTAGAGCAAATAAAAATATTTTTCATTCATTCCGCACAGACGTAGACGAGGGTCTGAAACGAAGCCAATGACGTGATGATTGGGAATCGTGCGATCGGCGTTCACTCATTAATCAACTTATTCAAATGTAATTCAATAGAGAGCCCGCCGAAAACGGGAGCACCAATTTGTTTGGTAAATTATTTCAAGCTACAAACGCTTGTACTGGCACCTGTCATTGTTATGCAAAGCCCATTCGTTGCGCGGCACTCGGTTGATTTTAACTAAACGTCCGATAAGCTTTGCAAATTATTAGCTGCGATTGTCGCTCGATTCGTGTAAACCTGTATTTAGTAAGCCGTTTGTACGCTCAACCTACTCGTACTTACATCTGTAGGTACGCTTTAACTTCATCACGGGCTCTATTGAAATCTTTAACATGAAAAGGCCTGCCACTTGTAGTAAGCCGCTCTAAGAGCAAAAATGAGATGCTAATGTACGCTTAAATACATGTGTTTTGCCCCTTAGTAGAAGCGTTTTTGTTCCCATTCGTCGGCCAGCCATGAATCTTTTGAAACCGAGTCTAATTTGTCGCTAATTCAAGCCCGAGCTTTAATCCCGAAATTGCCAATTATGTAGCATCAGAAGAGGATCGCCTCTATCTGAGCACTGCTTAATCTAACGACGCTTTCAAATTAATTGTATTCTGCTTTAATACTTACTTTTATTTGAAATATTTTCGCTGGAATAAAATAGAAAATCTTTATACTTTTATTACATACCTATTATTTAGTATTTACAAATAACTCATTTGGATATTTAGGGATATGACCGTCTCTATAAAAATGACAATATGTCCTTTTTTAAATATTGACCTGCCCTTCGCTGTCATGTTATAATACATGATGCTGAAGTGTATTTAGTACATTGGTCGGGGATGTAACTGTTCACTTGAGCTGTGAATAATTCCATTTTGGCGTATCTTGTGATATAATACATATTAATTTCCTACAAACGTTCGCTAGGAAGGTAACGTTGCTTCCTATTGTTCAGGTAAAAATAGAGGAACTTAAGTAAAATACCGTGTTAATTCGCCTTTTGTTTTGAATAACGTAAAATAATTAATTGATACACAATACGATACAAAAGAACATATCTAAAGGAAACAAAGGGAAAATAATACCCTATTTTCATCATAAAACGAGGCATTTTCGAAATAGCACCGATTTGCTGAAGAACAATAAAATATTAAATGCTATTGTGACTTCAATTACTTATTTTTTTCGGGACAGCCCGACTTGTTTCGGACGTGTCCGAGATGTTTTATGAAATTCCGTAGAACGTCACAAGTGAAACTGATCTCCATCTAAGTCGCTTCATAACTTCATTTTATATACGTACTATTTACATACTCACGAATACTTTTAATAAAAAAATAAAATGCGTGCTTCGTCACACTGTAATTTCATGTTGTTTCAATTCTATTTAGTTTGTTAGACAATTCTTTTATATATTACATAGACAATTCTTTTATATATTACATAGTGCATAAGTACATTGCTGACATATTCGTTCATTTCGTCGCTGTAAAAACCAGATAGGCGAATCGTCGGCTCTATAAGTCATCTCTATCACGGCATAAAGTAGTGGGAAAACATCGATGATTTATGATTGTGGTCGCGCAACACCCGCTCTCGGTGGACACATAAGAGTATGTACCTACATATGTACCTACGTAGTGTCTCTCAGCGACAATTGTCACACACAACGTAAACACAAATACAAACCACTCACTGCAATAGTATGTACGACTACGTTTATTTAATAATACTGCAAATTGAATTTAATATTTTTAAGTATAATTTTTATTTTTCTAAATATCGTTGTACAATTTGCCGACCAAGTGACTTAGGTTTTGAGCGTGAAACTTGCAGGACTATTCCGAAACCGTACGGGATTTAGGGCATTCTACTCGTATTTATAAAAAGTCATAATTTATTACAAAATAATAACGTAACATTACGCCTGAAATCCCCGAAGGGGTAGGCAGAGGAGTGTAATTACACTCCTACGTTGCACCAGTTACGTTTACGTCTCGTCGAATAGAGGGCATTAGGATCCGAGCTGGGATTTGAACCAAGGACCTCCGGATCGGCCGTCGCGCTCGCAACGACTCGACCAACGAGGCAGTCAAAAAAATAATAAAATATGTAGATATACATCCACCGGATAAGGTATTATTGTTATAAATGTGTTTTAGCGTAGCGTTCATAAAATAAATGATAGATTTTAGTATATTGGTTCAGAATTCAGACGTATTCCGGGGATACAAACCCCAGCACGCATTTTCTGTAAAGAGGAAGGAAAATACTATGCGGAAAACCTAGAAACAAGAGAGTTCTCCATAATGTACTCTGAGGTGTAACATGTCAACTAACCCGCAATTGGCAATCAGACTTCTCATTTTAAGAGCAGACCCATGTCTCACATGGGAACGATAATTGGGTTGATCGTAATGATAGCTTATCATACGTTTGTAAATATTATTACACAATTTGCTGCTAAAGGGACTAAGGTAGAAAATAGCCTCGAAACGAATCGGACTATTTCTAATAATAATAATAATCGACCCATAGTCATTCCACTGTTGGAATATGGGTCTCCTCTCATATTGAGAGGGTTAAGGC
>DWME01000519.1:0-32582 GCA_018244795.1 Parelbella ahira ahira
ATGTCGTTATGAGTATAAGGTCAAAACCAAATAAAGCTATATTTTTATTTAACACTGAATGCAGTTAACTATCGAAAACATTCTTTTCTTAAAATCAAATTGATTAACAAAACTAAAGCAATGCAACCCCTATTTTTATTATTGTACGAACAGTGCAGTTTAACAAACAGGTGTCATTTAAGGCTCCCTAGTTTGGCTTCAAGTTTTATTTTTCGTTCTCGCACCAACAGCTGGCGTCATCTATAAGCATATTTAAAATTTTAATTCTTTTTATTATAATACATTCTTACTTATATATAATACTATAGAATAAACTAGTGATGTAAGTTGTCACTGAAAATACCAAAAAAAATCGATGGACTTCTATACGGGTATAAAAAAACGTATATGTAGACTATAGAAATTATGTATTAAACAGACTATCAGCGTAAACAACTAAAACTTGCAAGTGGGTATGATCCTTAAGTAGACAAAATAAGATTCACTTTCCTTTGTGAATAAATGTGTTAGAGTACAGTGGAATATTCCGAAGCTTTCTAGAATGCCTACCATTGTGAATAGTGGACAAGCTCTTCAATCTTATGAATAGAACACATAGGACAAATTACACCCTTCCTTGATCCCATAAGACCTGAATGTCACAATTGACAGTATTTACAGTCAGTAATGAGATTGTAAGCAGATTAAAACCTAAATGGTTAAAAATGGTTAAACGGTTAAAAATGCATTAAAAAATAATGAAACAATGATTCTTAAAGTCTCTTTTTTGTTAAAATATGTATATAAGATTAATTATATTCTCAAAGTCTATTTTTAGTGAATATAACATAGCACGCAAATACGCACATTCGTTGGTTTCTACACCCATTCGTTCATTTATTAATATTCATCGAAAATTCTTCTTTATAACGTCCATGGTAGAGGTGTTTTGCTCGTCTTTCAGTAAGAAATCTCTCCAAAGAGTATAGAATCGATGAGCTTCCTATATGGCAAAAGTGCGATTTCAAGTTATAGTACATCACGACCTACTATGAAAGCCCAAAGCCTAGTTCTTGAAATAGTTGAATTACATTTAAACGAGGCAATTAGCATTTATCATCATTAACACCATCATCAGCCTATTTCAGTTCACTGCTAGACAGAGGCCTGCCCCACGAACCTAATTGCAATTAGCATTCCTAATGTCAAATAAATCGTCTTACGTAACATCACGAGTTTAGTCTCTGAAGATGTAAGCATAAGAGTGTAATACATTCCAACATTTCACCAGTTTCGTTTAAGTTCTACTACAAAATAGGTGGTTTGTTTATTGCCATGCACCGGACACAAATCCAGACTCCGAGCCGCTATAAGAAACAAGATAAATCAATCCAATAGCATCCGACCCGAACATCGAACCCAGGATCTCTCGATAGGTAGTAACACTTGCATCCACTCGATCGATGAGCAAGTCAAATAAATCCTCTTAATCTTAAAAAATGAAAAAAAAAACAATTTACATTATGCTATTTTCCTTATAAATATAAACAATTACTGTGGAGGACCACGTGTACTAAGCTGTTTCCACTGTCATACAACCAAGTGGCTAACACCAATATTTGCTGAACCCCCAATTTGCCTCCCTAAAACAATCTAATTCATCCGTTACAAATCAAGTAGCTCTTATTGCAGGTCTATATAGTTTATTTTACTCTATATCTAATACGGTCGTGTAAGCATTGTCTAATTCCTCTACATCCATAATTATTTCTATTCATACGTCTATTCCAAACGCATAGAGTTCAAATTCCCATGGAGTGATATTCAGATTGATCCGTTACCATGCCAAGTAATTTTCAACCTTCCCATTAGGTGTTACGGTTAGTTTTATTTTGCCATGTCCTTAGTTAGCTGTGCCTCACCGTTATAAGTGACTTTTGTTATTAGGGCTCTCAGTTGATATCACGATGGTTATTGATCCGAAATTGTTATTATTATTATGTGAACCGAAAGTTGGCATGATTTTTCTGGCCATTACATGGAGCTTCTTTCTTTCGTTCGTCGTCTATTTTTATGTACCTTTATATCAATTTGTAGATGGAACTACTTCACGATTATTACTTTTTTACGATTCCGTAGGTTTTTTGAATTGTTTTTTTATTTGTTATCAAGGGTTCAATGACCGGAATATATTATAAGCGTGATTTATTAGTTTAATTATAGTCTAAAGACCCTATCATACATCAATGTCCACCTTATAACATACACAACTATTCAATCGGCTTTGGGTGTGACTAGAACGGTACTTGACCTCTGCTGACAACACATACATCTCTTAGCATGAGAACATTTGTAGAGAACCAAATCAGGTAAAGGGAAAATTGATAGGCCATAATATATTAATCAATATTCACAGAGGCAGAGAACACCAAGTTCTAAATATAACTATACTCACAAACCTGTCGTGCTTTTTCTACTATCAGTAACCTTCACTCTCATACATTACGTACATTTATTTCAGAGACTTGCTTCTTCTCTCCTTCCTTCATCGTCTAGCATCTGACCTATTTGGCTAAGATCGACGAATTAGTCAATTTTTTTTTTAAATCCACTTAGTCTATCCATATCCATTTTCTTGTTGGTTTCTTTTTGTAAAAACTACTCAGGACACTGAGTTTCTAATAGTTATTATATTAGGCCACGTGGTTTAAGAACGTTCTTAGGGGATATATAAGTTTTATTTAATTAAAAAGTAAGCATTTCGGACAAGTTACTTCCGGAATTTTTTTGGCAATATGATATTGTTTCGCTGTGTTAACTTCTGTTATCAATATATTTGGTAATAATGTAATATTCAACAAATGTTTTAGAAATTGCCTTTGTATGAACTTTTTATATGAACTATATCTGTCTGTTGTTAAAGACGTAGATACACACAAAAACGTAGATCCTAATATTGATATCTAAACGTATCTATAGATGCACAGCCAGGTATCAAACGAGGACGAGTTGTGAAACAATCGCTTGTCTCTTTCTCTTTACTCACTTTCGTTACAACAAGTCGATAAACAAGAAATTTATTGGCTAGCCATCAGCATTGAGTCGTAAGCCGCACGTGATGTCCAGGGTTCGACCCTGGTTTAGTTTGGGCGAATTAATTTAATTATCCAACTTGCGGCCCCAATATTATTCACGGGTCAAGGTTTACGGACCTCAGCTTCTATTTGTTCTACGCAGAGTTATAATATTCTGGTAGGAGTATTTAACACATGCACTTTGAGCCCACTTACATAGAGCCATAATAATAAAAGTAGGGAAAGCTTAATGAAGCGGCGAAGGCCTAGTCGTTTAAATTACACATATTATTTAGGTTTCCGCGTTAAAGATATAACAGGTAAGTAATTATATGGTTTATATATTATTGGGCGATATTATCAGAATAACCATCCTTTATATTACTAAGTGAAGTCGGAGTGTAATTCCGATTAGGCCTAATGGCATTTCGGATATAATCAAGATATATCACGCGCGGGATTTTACTTTTTCCTGTTCAATTTTGGCTTAGTAAGTAAATATAAAATGTACTGTCTCGTTAGCGTGCCCTAGATTACATGAGGCCATGTCTAGGGCGTTTCGTACCCAGAGGTCGAACCCATGGCCTTTCGATCGAGAAGCCCTGGGTTCCATCCCCGAGTTGGGTACTATTGATTTTTTGTATCTGCTACTATTATTCCTAGTAATGACTCGGAGTATGGATTTGTGCCTGGTTAAGGGCAATAGGCCGTTACGACAAAATTTATATAGAGAGTGGTTCTGCCTAATTTGGAATGGCAATGAATTTATCGATATTTTCGGATAAGTTTTCAGAAGATTAGCTTGTTTCAAACAAAGCAGTTTATTTCAAAAACAGACAAGCCACAATACATTATACGGCGAAGCTTACATAAGGCGGCGGAATTGCTTAAGCTTTTCAAAATTGACAAACTTCAAAGCGAGCGAGTCTAAAATTGGCTAAAGTCAAACACGAACTAGGCATCTCCAACTGTGCTTAAATATGTCATGTGTAGCCTTAGTACGACCAACTTCGCCGAGTTCCCTCAACTACTTAGTCATAAGTAACCGGAACTTATCTCTCGATTAAAATAACCTTAGCGTTTAACGTTCCGAACATTTGGGACTCGGTTTATTACTGATGGCTTGAAGTTTGCCGATTTGTCTTCCTGCGTCACTGCGGCACATCTTATGGAACGAAGATCGGTCGAGTTAATCGTACCAGCTCAGCTGTAAATCTGCAAGAAAAGCGTAATTGATGGTAATAATAACACTACTGTCAATATTTTTAATATCCATGTAAGTACTTGTTTATCACACCTAAAGGTAAGCGAGCACGCTTGCCCAGAAAGGTTCTTACTTTTCTCACATTTGTACTAATCGGAAATATAAACGCCGACATCGAATTCCACCCTTTTCCGAAGTACAGCAGAAATGGTTTAACGTAACCACTACTATTTCCCATAATATTAATATATTATTGGGTGTCCGCACGACTAAAAGTACAGCCCCCCGTCTTGCCCCCTGGCCCCTTGTCATAGTCCGCTACCCTCATCACGGACATTTTAAATACAAATGTTGTTGATATTCGAGTAACGTGTATTACGGAGCCCCTGGAGGCTTGGAGAGTATCCTATCTGAGGACATCTCCGCTATAATCGGAAGTCGGAACTCCGCTTAGGATTTGCTAGTGGCAAAAGCTGTCATTGCCTGTTTTCTTGGACGATTTGCTGACAGCACTGATAAGAACCCTTTACTTATCATTGCGAAGAGCGGAAATGTTTAAATACATTTATTCATTGTAATTTATGTTTATACACTTAATACTTTTTTATTATAATCATTCACCGGCTTTTGGACATTTATAAACTATGGGTAGATCGGTAGAAAATAGAAAGTATAAAAAATCCTAGCGCTCTTTTAAATTCCTATTAGTACTTCACTTTTAAGAATACAACTTACTTGTTATGAAATTTGTTCAAAACTATCATGAGAAACAAGAAAATTATATTTCTGGGGGATTTCTGTCCAAAGTAACAAGTTACGAAGGCGCCAATAACACCTCTCTTAACCCGCATGATTCATTATTTACTTGGCTGGTAAATCATCCCACGGCCTTGTGGTAACGTAAATCTATAGTGAGATGTTAATAGTTATATTTTAATAGCGTGAATATTTTCATTATAAGTGTGAATTATTTCATTTTCGAATAATCTTTGGTAACTTTAAAAAGTTGCAAGTTACGACTATGAGGAAATAAACAAATTATCAGGAAATGTATGAGACTAATTAGGTCCTTATCACCAGCCAAAGTACAAGAAGCATTTGTAATCATCACACTAATAGGTTTCGGATGGGAACTGTACCCAATGCTTCTGATTCAGCCTTCAGGGTCGAGAACTGGAAAGATAGGCTAGTTACATTTGTTTCGGTTTTTTACCATTTAACATCTCCTTGGATCTGACGAATGCTTTTATTAGTATGTAGAATACAATTTTATTATTTACTAAATATCCTCTTAACACCGTCCTTCAAAATCCAGCAGACGCTGAGGTAGCCCGCGCGTCCTGGAGCAATAACCAGCCCCTCGACATCGTCTTATAAGATGACACAGGTTTTTCATTTCATTAAATACCATGCTTTTAAATTTAGGGTTCCCTACATTAAAAACCAAATTTAACCACGTAGTGCTGGTTAATAGGATTATTAATCACTATCGTAAGTCTCTCTTAGTTTACTGCTTCTCGCAGTAAAACTTCTCGCACGGATCACGCTGCAGCCGGTTGGCGGTCACGGCATTTAGCAGTGCCTTAATAGACTCTGCTAAATCGCAATCAGGCGTTCGTCAGATCTTCATCGGATATATAGCCGGGTGTACTAAGGACAGATAAAATTGGATGGCTCTCCTAAGTGGAGCATGGAACCATATATATCCCAAGATGACTATTATGTGCTGTGTTAATATTTATGCTTCATCGATTTCTATTTTGAAACCCACTGTTGGACATAGACCCGCCATAAATATAACTGATCCACTGTCTCGTTGGTCGAGTGGTTGCTTCCGCGACTGTCGATCGGAAGGTCCCCGGTTCATTGCCAGGTCGACTACTATTGGATTTTCCTAATTTAGAATCTCTAGTACTGACTCGGAGTCTGGATATTTGCCCGGTGTATGCCGATAGGTTCACCGCCTATTCCATTTCCAGAGTGTTCTACACTCGTCTACCTACCCCTTCGGGAATTACAGGGGTGAAATTAAATATTTAATTAATCCACATTTCATTTCAATATTCATAATACATAATGGAATAATGAATGAGTTACATAGTAATGCTAAAACGTTTTATCTATTATTAAGACTCAACAGCGCTCAACAGTAAACAAGATTTATTTGACAGTCACAGCTAATATAAATTAACAACTGATTAATCTGTTATTGTTATTTATCTGTTAATTTAATAATTATTTAATAAAATCAAATTATTAGATTAACTTCCTACAATTTGTGTACGGAACCCGCCTAGCTATAACTCGGAGCGTTTAATCCAGGATTTTGAAGCGTCACTTAGTTAAACCGACGTTTATTAGAATCTTGGCGACAGTTGCAGGAGCCACTTGGTCGTAATTTTATTTTATCCTCAAGATACCGAATATAAAGAAGTGAAAAAAAAATTTCATTTTGCATTAAAAATTGTATATTTTTGTCATTTTAATCTCGGTTGGCTAAATTAAAAGCTATGAAGTAAAAAAATATTATATTAATTTTGTAATAAGGTTATTGAGTTGTCTTTGTATTATTGAAATTTTGTACTTTTAATTACTGGTTCTTAAATTTCGATTAAGAATTTTTGATCCATGATCTATTATAGGTATGATATTTATCTTATTGTTATTGTTACATCGTCATACCATTTTCCTTATAGGGTGGGCAGAGAGTATTGCGTGCCAAATATTTCCATCCTAACATCTTTATACCCATATTTAATTAAGTACAGACAGAACTCCTCATCAGGAAATATCTCTGTGAGGTGTTCGCCCTACAAAATGATGATAGATTAAGAGACCTTCGAGCTCTGTATAATCATGACCAATCAATGTCAGTGTCATCATCATCAGCCTGTTTCAGTCTACTGCTGACATAGAACTTCCTTAGAAAGTGCTATCGTACCCTGTTCTCAACTTGTCACTTTCAGCTCCAACCTGCAGCGTTTTGCAGATATTCTGTATGTTTAAGTGAACCAAAAAATATATAGTCATCGACATCTAACAAGGTTTTCACTGAATACATTTCTTCAGGAGTCTTTCACGATATCTCCTAAAAACTAATTCACCACTCATAGCAGCTTCGAATTGATGGTAATAGTAGATCAATTCTAAGAAATCCTTCCCTAAAATGATTCTTCTCTTCTCTTCTCTCAAAGAAAACGTTGCCCGAACTATTTGTTTTTATATCTATGACAATCCATATTTTACCTAAATTTTTTCATGTATATTTTAAGACAGAAATACGAATATAGGTAATGCGATGTAAAGAAAACGAACAATCTATATTCAAATTACGCCGTACGTTCTATGCGCGCCTAATCGAAAAATTGTGTTTCGGTTCAAAAAAATTACAAGAAATATATTTTTCGGGTGGGAATTTTTGCATTTGTCAATTTTGCTTTGCTCCAGAGGCATACAGTATAAATACTAAACACATTGTTTACGATATAAAATTAAACACAGGAGTAGGTATTTGTGTGGTAACTGTTACTTAGTTTGAAAAGGTAGAAAAATAATATTTGACATTTTTATCTTTTGTATAAACTACGAACCCGTAGTGACCGTGATCCAAACAAATAACGTCAGAAACATTGGAATGTTTGTGGCAAACCTATTATGTTCCATACGCCTGTGTTACATAGTGAAACTGAAACAATTTTATTGTTATTATTATATCATCATGCCAAATTCCTTACGCGGTAGACAGATAATACCGAATGCTAATTATTTCCATCGCGAAAGACCTGACTCACTTCTCTACCACATCCATCACTCTCTTTAGATAAATTATTTCAGATAATTACATACAATATTCGTATTGGAAAATATTCTACCATCATAGAATCTTTATTTACATCGTTCATGTTGATTATTTTAGGTCGAGACGAAGGTTTGTATTGTACAGGTCAGAGTCCGATCTCGTCATCTTCAACCCTTATATTATTTACTCTATTGTTGGGCTCGGGCTACTACACTCAGAAAGTGAAAATTTAGGGCCGCACTCTGCCAAGTTCGCCAAGTGCGCATTGACAGCCTGTCAACATATCATAATAAAGAATTTCGCACTAGAACTCATTGTTCTAGCTTAGTCTTATTACGTTTGTATTTAATTGTTTGAGGGCGAGTCACCTGGTTCATTTTAGTTTTTTCGTACGTATTTGTTCAATCGCGCTAGTTAAGGAACTGTATTGTATATTTAAGGTTACATCATCATCATCATTATCATCATCATCAGCCACTTATCTACTAGACATAAGGCTCTCCAATAGCAGGTCTCTGAGTTCGATTTTCAGCCCTTCGCATTCAACCACTGCCAGCACCTTTGTGTGTGTCGACACTAAACCGAACTGGATAGTATTTCCACTCCACATAAGTTTGTGCTTATACACACTTGAGTCGTACTTTGACGCAAAGTTTATAATACTTTACAAAAGTATTGACGGGCGTCCAAAGACGGCGTCTAATTCGTCGACGTTGGCGCGCGAGACGCGGCCGATCTATCACACGAACATGACGGATATCTTGCACAGCGAGCAGATCCGCCCGCCATTTGTAAACGTACGAATGAGGGGTTGCTGGGGTTCCGTACTATACAATAAATAGATAAAAATAGTATACATTACATATTTATATTAATTTCTCGGAGTCTCGTTCTGTTTTCGGTGAATAGCAGTATGCTCGCCAATTATTTCATAGTGGGACGTAAACGCAACTGGTAAAACGTAGGTGTACAACATTCCTCTGCTTATCCCTTCGGAGATAACAGACGTGTTAAGTTTTCCTAACTACGCCGGGCCTTTACGAGATGGGCAGAAAGCACCGAGTGCCAAAACTCTACATAGACGTAACGTCCTTTTTCTACAGTCATCACTTACGAAAATGTCAAAGTTTAGCGTATTTGCGCTCAATAATTAAAACTCACAGTGCATAAGTGTGTATACGGAACAGGGCTCGCGGCGCCGACGCCTCCTTCACATTTAATTGTATTTATCGTTTAGAAGCGCGCGGATTACTGCTGTTTATGGATTCAATATCGTGATTTATTTGTGATATTGCGTTATTTATGCGCCGGTGCCGCTCTTCATTCCATAAATGTATAATATTTGAAAATAGTTCTGTCCACGTGATTCTATGTTATTATTAGTATAACATCACTCCGGTCCAATACGGTCAATATAAGCCTTGATTTCGATATGTCTCGATTCTAGACACCTGATTCCAACAATATCTACATTGTATGTACTTATAAATGTATCTTTATATATTGATAATATGTGATGTTAATTGTATATGCTCATCTATTTATCGTTACTGAGAATATATGGATTGACCTTTGCTCTTTCTTGTTGTCTGTCGTTCTGATCTTTATGTTCCTGTAAAATCTTTGTATGTTTTTTTCTTTTGCGAAAATCCCAAAGATTAAAAAAAAAAATTGCATACAAGTAGGTAACATTATTATGGATATTGAATATACATATAGTGAAATATTTTTTTCTTTTTAATTAACATATCCAAGTTAAGTTACAGTTCAAAATGGATTTAGTAAAAATCTTCTGCTCTTTTAGTAGAATTCCACCACTTAACGATTCTTTCGATCTTTACAATGTACCTACATACATACTTATGCATAAATTTCATAATGTTAATTGATTTGATTATTTCAATACCACATAAAACTTTAGGAAACCAAGCATTCAAAAAGCAGTAATCGATGAAATGTCTGAAATAAACTGAAAGCGGGAGAAGCCACGGGGAAAGAGTAGCTCGGAAATAAATCAGCCCCGCGCGAGCAGTAATCCGAATTTGTTGGAAACTTCTAGTAACAATTCGAAACGGCTCAGAGGTCTTCGGAAGTTCCCCGAGTCGCGAGTTGAAAGGGCTCAGAGAATACTTCAAAACGCTTCGCTAAAAATACTTGGGAAAGGGCTATTTTTTATACAACCAACGGGTTCAAAGACTCATCGGCGCTAAAGGTCATTAAACTTAGCTGTACCCAACTGTGAACAAAATATCCGAAAATATCTTTCAGGTTTTGCTCCTAAACGGTCCACAATTTTATTGTTAAGTTGCGTAGGGATATTTGGCATTCAGTGTACCCTGCCTACCCCGTAGGGGACTTGGCGTGAAGATATGTATGTTAGTTACGTAGGAATCTCCGCCCTCGCTGCGCACCGCGGCGCTCATTGGGAACATCTCCTTGAGCTCCGTGGCTGGTCAAAGTACTTCTAATACCTGTGTATTGGAATTATGTCAGTCATGAATTAATTTCACTTAGTCGTACATTTCGAGTAGCTTTAGTTCCGCGACTCTGCTTGTGAAGATATACTCACTGAAAAGTTGTACAAACATTTATAACAAAAAACATGATAATCAAAATTATCCAAGCTAAATACAGGGCTTCCCTTGCTTGTCTAAAACGTAAAGAGGGAATGTAGTTTATAAAAATTTATTTTAATGTATATAGTCTCCTATACTTACGAGTAAAATTGACATAAAACATGAAATTATTTAAAATAGAACTAGGTAACCTAAGACCAGTTTTGTTGTAAACCTGCCTAGAGAGAGAGATACCTTCTCTGGGGCTCTACATATGGAGAGATGAGATTGTTCAGCAATAGGTAATTAATGCGTAATCAATAATATCCCTTGGGTATTGGATGGTGTTTCATGAATACGTTAGGTATTATATTATCGTCAAAAATTTATCTTGAATATAAACTTGTATTTCCTGTTATATTTTCCCCCAAACAAAGGCTTTATTGTTTACAATGGACAGCGCGGGGATTGGGCGGGCGCAAGGGATCGACTTCCGGTCAAGTCGGAAATGGCTGATATGTGAGCTTGTATCGCCCAGCTTGCTTTGTTCACCTGATAACTTTTGTTTCTGTTGGACTTTCTACGTTTTTAAAATATTTTTAAATCCTAAAGCAACATTGTATTCAGAATGTATGCAGTTCGCTTTTCATATAGCAGAAGTACATATACATATGTATGTACATATGGTAATATCAGTCACAAATAGATGTTTACGAGTATAAGAGCGTAGTAGACATCGAGATTGGTAGGTCCGCGAGGCGTGCTCGTTCGTGCATGTATTAAGAATTTAGCGACGGGAAAAAATGAGCCATGTTGCGTTGGCCACGTATTTGACTTTTGGACTCAAGCGTTCCGATCATATCTACCGTTTTCGGTCTGCGTACGTGCGCATCCGTATGTGTGCATGTGTGTGTGTCCACTTACGTGTATTGGTGAAATACACATAAATACCGCCCTACTTCCTTATTTGGTAAAAAATAAATATATTTTCTCAAGCTCTTTATAAATATGAAGCTTCTGTTGTCACACATACAACCTCATAATTTCTATACATAGGTATAAATAGAAATATTTTTTACGTAAGCATCGAGCCTTTTATTATTCCACTATTTGAAACAAGTCTCTTTAGAGTATAGAGATAATGTTTCAAGCCGTAGTATGCCACCCTGGCTAACTCAGGGTTGGCACAAATCACACGTGCCGGCAAACATTATGGAGAACACGAAGATGTACAGATTTATGTACGGAATAATATCAATCAATTTAGTGTAGTAACTATTTCACCTAAAACTCAAATGTGCCATTCGAGTAGAGATCCAAGATGAAGGTGTAATATGAGTGGCTTGTGTCATCTTGGAACTTGGATAATCAACAGCATCTGGCACTAATTCATATGAAAACCAAACATGAAGACGGGGATTGTTTGTCAGACAAACATTGGTTTTCGCATCTGTAACTAGTTGGTGTACAGCGTATGTCTTGGGTAAGCGCGTGTCAAACTTTATGACACCGCGCCATTAACTTATATCGAAACGCAGTATAAGTAAATTTAATCATCAGGTTAATTTCATACATTTTCTCCTTTAAATGGTCACTAGATGTAATAAGCGAAGAAGTTATAATTTGACAGAATAAGCATATGATCAGACTGTTCACTTCAACATAATGAAATGTATTTGTTACTATTACTCCTGTATGCTCTCAGACAAGATCATATATAAAGCCGATAAACGTTATTTTCTATCACTTTAGATAAAAGCTTAATAATGACGATATGCGTTAAAAATATGATACAAATAATTTTATATGTATTTTGGGTCACTGATACTTTGAGAACCATTGCGTTATGTATACAGTAAATCTACGAATTTCTAGACTTGTAATACCCTGGAAACAAACACGATTATATCGTACAGAACTTTCTGATGCGCTAATAATGTTCAGCTCAAAGAGCTCCAGAGAAGATACCTGAATTGTGGGAAATGATGAAGACGTTTGCGGAAAAGGGTTCTTTTTTATTTTCCTATTACCTAGAGTAATAGTGTGTGATCAAAATGTGTTCGCGTTCTATCATCGATTAAATTAGATAAGTTTTAAAAAAAGGCCGAATCAAAAGTGCCGAGTGTGTATAAGGACTTTAATAAATAAAAAAGAGGCGAAAGAAACCTGTCAATACCATCGTGGAACTCTTTGGTCCCTACCTACCCTTATCGTTAGGTGTCACAATATGTTTGTATGTGTGCGTGTCTCAGTCTAAAGTATTTATGAAAACGAACAGCAATGTACTGCAGAGCTGGCGTCCTTTCAGCGATGAACTTTCATCGAAATATGTACATAATGAGATTAAGATTTTAATAATTGTTACAGTACTGGCTTTAAATTTAAGTATTTAACAGTGACAGTCAGTTGAAATAGTTTTTACAAAATGTTGTATACTTTGAAATCGGGGCAGGTTGTGATTTGGCAGAATTCCTTGGTCTTAAATGCAAGCCATTAGTGTAGATATGAAAAATATGTAGAAGAAAATGAATAAATGAAGGAAATTCTGAAATGAAGGAAGTTTTTCTTTTATAAATGTAAAACTTATTTACCACTGGCAAAAAGCTATCTCTAAATACTTCTAAGACTACAGAAAATTACCTGCGAATAACATTAAAACATAGAAAGAGATATAGCAAAACATAGATAGAGACGGACAACTGTGCGTACGAGGTAGAGAACACGGGGGCTTTCAACTAACATTTAGATTTGGAGCCGCCTCCAGCTATACCTCTGCGCTTTCAAAGGCCACAATAATATGTATTATACACGTAGTTAATACCGACAAATTGGACGCAACCGGAATAAGGAGAAAACGGAATAAAAGGATACAGTGTGATTTATTTGTAGAGCAATCCGGTTGTTATGTAGAGTCGAGGGAATATTTTACAGATAACAAATATTATGGTGCGCGATGGATCTTACATTTAATTTATCCATATTATTAGTATGAGAGGGAAAAAATTTGTTCCCCTTCTTACGAAAATTGCGAGGACGGAGGAGTACGGAATATGGCATACTTACTGTTTATAAAGAGTAGGAGTGCAAAATGCTAAAATGTACGTGTAATATGTATTACAAATACCTTCAATTGAATAAAATAAACCATTTATTATTTACGTTCACATTGTCAATGTCACACTTCAGACGGATTGTTGTCAATAAGTAGCACAGAGGACAGATTTATATAAGCGTAGTCTTTGCCATTAGGATCTAGACAACGCTCAAACTGATTCTTTTATGATGTACGATTGAGTTTTGATCGCTATTGGGTCACTAGTAATGATAATATCTTATAAGAACTCGTCGTTCTAATCGAATTATACTTTACTCGTGCAATGGATGTATGAAATAATTTATAAGATTAACCTTGAATTGCTTCATATTGATAGATAAACCTAACCGAATCTAAAAAAACCGTCTGAGTTACATTATAATAATGAAGGTCATCTAAAAAAATATTGTAACACGTAAGGTAAGTAATAAATTAGCTAAGTTGAAAATATTTGTTTTATGTAAGCTATGTAATATCGATATATTACATCGATATATTTAGCGTCCGTATGTTAGCTGTTAAATATATGGATGCAGTTTAATATTAAAAATTTCGTTATGTTATCATCAACCTGTTTCAGTCCATTACAGAAAATAGGCCTCTACTAGGAGGAATTTTGGCCATAATCCTCGCTCTCGATATCCGCGTTAGGGATCGCAGACCACAGCTTTTCGAATCGTCTATGTTGCTGACCGTAGGCGGTAGCGCATTTGGCTATACTCAGGTAGGCTGCACCATACCGCGATTAGCCGATCACCAACCGGTGCGCAGTCGGATTTCGAAATAATTTATATAAACGTTTTCCTGTTCTGCCAAAACTGTCCTTATACTCGAAGTCCTCGAAATTGTTCTCCAGCACACCTTGTATTTTGTATCCGATGTCTAAATACTTTATCAATAGTAACGACAAAACGAAGAATCACCGGAAAAGGAAATCAGAAAATCACATCTCTGATAGCAACCGAATTTGGAGAATTAACATACAAAAGACTGTACACGGTTACTGTCTTGTCTTACCGGCGAAGAGAAAATACCAAGCTGAAGGAATTACAGTCATTCTCGATCAGTACCGTTACAGACATCCAAATATTTTCTCTCATTTACCGCCACCAATGACAAGGCATAATAAAAAACAGCACGTGTCATAAACATCATTATTTAAGGAGCACTCATCGATTAAACATTAAAATATGTTCGATTCGCTAATTTGTAAACATTATATCGCCGATCGTCAGCGACGGAACACAGCCCTTCGTCATCCAATCGAATATAGAGTACTTTCTGTCCTCAAGAGGACGCTCTGTAGCTGATATAATCTGCATTCACAAAGTCGCTAATGCTGCGAATGAGTTTAGAATAGAAAAAAAGCCAATTTCGCGAAGCTACTAAACACATAGATTGTAAATAAAGATTTCAGTAGAAAGGAAAAAATCTTATTCAGTCGCGTTCTTTATGTTGTATTGGAAGGTAAAGCATGTTTCTTTTGTTACACAATATTCACTGCAGTCCGAAGTCTACACTCAATGGCACACAAAACTAAAATGTCCCTGAACCATCACCGTTAATATCCCATTATGTCTTAGAATCTATTATACTTTATCTTCAAGTAGAAAACACTTCAATACAAACAATGCTTTTGATTAGATGAAGTCGATTAGTTAGAGCCGCGCTAATAGTTGTAGAGGAATATTTCGACGCTCGAGACCTGAATGGAGAATATTACTCGTACCTCCTGTACCGAATGGAATTGTTTTAGTACTTCAATAGCTCCACTAATCGTTATTGCTATCTATATAAACAAAATAATAGAATCCTGCCGTTGTGCACGACACGGACAAATATATTGGATTCTAACATGTTTTAAATAACACGATGTCTTCATTTCATGCATAGTTATTAAAGTTTTAAGAAACATTCATTTAAGATTAGCGAAGTATATTTCAGCTTTCAATATTTCTTGCGTTTTCTTCTCTGTACATAAAACATATTGTTAATATCATAAGCAATGCAAACGAAGCCGCGGCTATCAACTAGTCTCTAATAAATACGTAAAAATATATCAATGTTTAAATGTATAATTGATATAGTATCAATCTTTATAATAACATAATTTTTGAGGAATTATAGTGCTCAGAATATACATAATTAATGTTTAGAAGTCTGAACTGGAGTCTGCCAGTCTCAACTCTGCCAGCGTGGCAGAATATGGCCTAATACCTACTTCTACTAATCATTCTGCCGGACTGAGTCGAACAGTGATACGATAAAAGAATTGATGATAATTATGATGATGTATAATCATGAATATGCTTATATACAAATATCCATCATTATCATCATAATCATCCAGAGTTTTGTAATGTTGGGTGTGAAAGTTTTACCATGTTAACGCAACAGTTTTGAGAATCATTGCGCTATATTCACGAGAACCCTATTAGTCTGTGACCAATCCTACCACCCCTTATCTTCTCACTATCCAGTCAAATCTTTCACCGAAGGTCGAACAGCTAGAGTCGGCGGGCAATAGCGCTTATATCTCCTTGGAGTCCTCATTAAGCGAACCCCATTTACATCGTGAGTTCCGCATAGAGTTAGACATTGGAACTTAACTAATATAAGCCAAATTAGGATCTGTTACATTGTGAGGCATGTTAGACTTAACGTCCAAATGAATAATTCCTGAACATTAGTCACGGTAGGGTTGAAGCAGAACTAATTAAGATATTCCACCTGTTTTATCCAACTGGATTTACTTTCGGTCGAGTCAACCAATCGCAACTGCCGACCGGGAAGTTCCGAGTTCAAATCCCGAGTTTAGTCTATCCCGAATTTCTAGTAGTGACTTGGAGTCTGGAATGGTGTCCGGTGTATGGCAATAGGCTCGCCACTTATTCCATGGGACTTAAACGTAACTGGTGAACATGGGGAAGTACTACACTCATTTGCCTATCCCTTCGGGGATTACAGGCGTGATGTTAGGCTTACGTTGCATTTTTATCGAATTCTAGAAAAAAGTTCAAAGTTTAAAACGATTGCTAACGAATTAATTTTTTTTTGTGCATGATGCACAAGCGATAACATGTAAAGTTATTCTGTGGCTTGCATATTTTATTTTGTCAATCATAAACTGGGTATTTCATTTAGTTTAAATTATTATCCCGTCTCGCAAAACCAACTAATTAATCCCTCGAAACCTAATCTTTAGTTACTTCGTTGTACTGAAAACTCTGGTAGCAAGTAATTCCACAGTTGAGATGACAAATCTCTGACAGCCCTATCCCCAAGGATGAAAGCCAAATGAAGCCTAAGCAGTGTTAATAGTGAAACTTCGGACTCCAGTTTGAGCGAGCACCTCATTGAATTTCATCTGCCGAATTAGACAATGGGATAATGTGCTCCATACATACGACCTTACATTCATTATACGATTCCATTCGAGAACTGAGCACACTAAATAATGATGAGGTCGTTATGACTGAGCTCAGTTTAAGTAGATTCAAGTAATATAATTATCTCATTAGTGATTCAGCGTCCAATGTTTTTGTATGATAGTAGAAGTTGTAAATGGACGTGTAACTGCTTTAAACTGGCTTTATATTCAATAGATATGTACATACTCATAAATGTTTATACCTATATCATCACGCCGCGTTCTTCTTAGTCTAGGCAGAGATCGGCGAGTGCCAAATATCTATCTGGTCAGACCTGGCGTGTTTCTTCAATATTCACTTGTTTCAATGTATGTAATACGCTTCGGTAAGCGTAGACGTTGGCTTACCGCAGGCCAGATATACATCAGATATCCGAGCGCGGCTAGTTTGCTTGAACTCTGGTATTTGCGGGTATCCGTGCCCTTCACAAACAAACTAAGCCGCAGATGCCGCCCTTTCACTACAGCCACTGATTGTTACTATCTGGTCATAAGTAGAGCAAGTAGGTACTTGGTATATCACAACGGTTATAACCAAAAATCTAGCTTTTTATTCTGTTTTGAGCCAGAACCTTTCGTCGCTTTTTAAAACAAAATACGGTACGATGAATGCAGGTGCCAAGGAAACCGAAGACTCAATGATACAAACCAATTAGATCAGATACAGTGGCTGATAGGGGAAACAGAAGTCCTGAAAGTTGCGTGCGTGTATAACGAGATTGATGAATGTAAATTCACATTAGGTATGTAAGGGCAGAGATTTTTATTTCTCGATACTATCTACCCACCTTACAACGGAAATGGCATGATGATAAACAACTGTATTGTACAGGGTCAAGGTCATCAATGCGTTGGGCCTAATACTGTCTTTTACTATTTACTGTACTAGAATAATTACTAAAAGCAAAAATTTTAGAAGCATTTTACGTAAAGAAAATTTCTTTTTAACTTCATAGGTCTTAAAAAAGTTTTTGTACAAAATTTTATGTAAAAATAATCCTTTTTGTTCCGCCTTGAGAACTTTGTTCGCTACGAAACGAGTGTTTTACTGATGTAATGAAAACTAGAATAAGCCGGAAAATATGTTGGTACTAAGAAAACATTATTCAAAGAAAACAAATCGTTTTTTCTTAGATACATAAATATGTCTATAGTGAACTTCATTAAAATGGGTACAGCAATTTTCACGTGTAAAGGTAGAAAAAAAACTGACAAAGTTATTTTGATTTATAACATCACTGTCGACAGTACAGAATCACTTATGGTAAATAAATACATTTCACGTGAATATATTATGTATGTATGTGTACAATATGAATCGTCAGTTTATTTGAACAGATTTGGTGGCGTCTAGATGTACGAGTAAGCTCGTGGCGATATGAGCACAGATAATAAAGTCGGCAAGTGGGAACATAATGACAAGAGGAGGGAGAACCTGCCTCCGTCTTATTCATGAGAACGGCTCTTGAGGGATCGTATTCATGCGCTTAATTTAGTTTTTGTTGGTGTAAAGAGTCTCCATTTCCCACATTTACACATTTCCATATTTTTTCCAGTCGACTTTACATGTGACTAATTGTATTAGTGTGTTATGTACGCACAACGCTTTAAGTTTAAAGGATTTATGTCAAAAAGATAATCATTTCCCGCCTCTTATTAAGTTTAATTTAAATTGATTGTATTTCAGTATTTTAAATATAAATTTATAATATTTTGTAATGTTTTAAATAATTATCGTATATTACAAGACATTGAGATTTAATTATTTATCTACGAAATTAATTGCCACGTTGGTCGGGTGGTCAAGCGAAACTGCCGATCGAGACATTCTGGCTGCGATCTCCGCAACGGAAGAAGTTGGGTTTTTCTACCATGAAATCGCTAGTAGTGCCTTGAAGTCTGGCAGATCACCACTTATTCCTTATTGGGAAGTAAACGTAACCAGTGAAACGTGGGAGTATACTACATTGGCCTGCCTACCTCTTCGCGGATTAAGGACGTGAAGTTACGTTACGTAACAATTTTTTGACAGGGGCGGGTTACTATTTCGAAAAAATGTATGATTATGGAACATGTTAGTAACCTAGTCACAGTGTAGCTCCGCAGGTGATGTATCGTTTGCTGATAGCTGGTTGAGAGTGAAACTTAAATAAAAACGGTTCTTGTTCCACTTCGGTAAACAACGAACGAACTTATTTGTTTATTTATAAACACATTCGGTATTGACGTGAATGGTTGATATATGCTGCCGATTGATAAATGAATCCCGGAAACGTTCTGTATACCCATTCCTTAAGGGGGAGACTATTGAATCATTCGATATCGACTCCACAAAAGATGGTAAGTGAAGCGAAGAAAAATTTTGCACGATAATTTTTGTGGTATTTCGAAATGTAACATGTTTGTAAATTTTAGAATTTTTGACAAACACTTTCATTTTTATTAGGTATGTCGTAATGACTCTACGCATACAATTTTTATATCAATTAATGCATTTCAATTAGCGCCAAGTGATATGATATAGCAGTTTAATATATTTGTGTCTAAGTCTGAACCGTGTCATAGTCGGTTTACATCTAACAGTTACTACCTTAGTCCTCAAGAATCGACACACGTGGTGGTCAACTTCAGAAAGGATTTACGTAATTAATATTACCTAGTCCTGTCATTCTACAATATAAAAAGATTGCAAAAATACTTAATATTAATTGGGATTATTATAAACTAATTAATTTTCATAAGTATTATCTGGAGTGGACAAATAATTCGTATTTATTTTCCGAATTCAAATAGATACTATTGAAAAGCTGAGAGTGTTACAACACTCATATTCCGCTCATATCGAGCGACGTTGAAAATATAAACCTGATTGAGTCAAAAGCGACACAATAGGACAATACCGAAGAAATAAATCAAGTCCTGTTGTTGTGCACCAGTGAAGCGCGCCTTCAATGAATAGCGTCTTTGGCTCGTACCTCATTTATACCTTCTACTTTGTTACCTCCGACCCTCTCTGACCTATATAATTTATGTTAATTACACGCTGCATGTAAAACGGAACAGAACCGAAGCTATTCTGTTTTGTAAACGGCACTATATTTCGTTTTTACACTTAAAGATTGTCGACCTTGAAAGACGATAGTGCTTCTATCTAGAGGATAGTGTTACCAACTGGACGACTATGGTGGCATTACTACCCACATTAAAGGACTCTTAAGTGAATCTGCGAGTTCTATATAAACCAAGCATCACATGATGAGCGAGTTCATTCACGTCTTCATTGTTGTGTAGTTAACAAGACGTTATCCTGAAAAAAGCATTAGTAACAATTACCTATATGAGGTAAGGCAAAAAGTATATGTTGTTAATCTTACTAGTAAATGTTTAAGTAGAATTGATTAATTAACTAATAGTTTTTAAGGCATATCCGGCAAATTTATTTTGAATGCACTGAACGCGTTAATCCTGCTTACAGCCGCGTTTACATGATCGTAAACTGTGCGCCTTCAAAAATAAGCATTTTTACCGCGTTTCGTTTTCGGAAGGCCCAGAAAACCAGCCAGACGCGCGGTTTGCTGTTTATATTTATCACTATTTCATATTTTGTAAATCTTGTGCTATGTCTGTCATCATTGTTTCACTCTAATAACATGTTTTGGACGTAGCTGTTAAATAATGGTAAAGAAAAAGAGTTCTTATAATTTTATGCTTAACCTATTGCGAGTACGTTCGTCTTGACGTGAAAGGCTATGAGATAAAGAAGATGTGGTTTAAACCGAGTTGTAAATGGGGTAGCGTATAGAGCGTGGAATACATGAACGATAAGTCAAAGTGATCCACGATTTTCGTTCTCGTTGCTCTCGGTCTGACAGAGTATCTCGTTTAAATATAATTCCAACTAGAACTACATTTAGTTACGCTTAATTTAATATTAGACAAACTGGATTACGCTAACCCAGTCTCGCTAACGTACCGTAACGTAACGTTAGTGTTCCGAAGTTAGGGCGCTGAAGTTACCTCTTTAGTGATAGGCAATATGACGTCACCATACGAATATAATGGAGAAATTTTGGAATGCAAAGTATTAAATAAATAAATACTTTTCGCATCATTAGAGAGCAGTGTTGGTCCGGTGGAGAGGGAAGCTCAATTTTAAGCTTCCCTAGGTGTCTAGGTTCAAATCCAAGTGGTGTAACGTGGCGCAATATATTCAAATTCATCCACAATCCCGAACAGATATGTACATATATGTAACTGCAATGAAAAAAAAGCATGGAGTCATCAATTTCCTTTTTTTATTTTGAATATGTATTTTTATATACTTTGAATCCCAACCCGCATGGTCAGCGAGGAGATTACGGGCAATAACCGTGTGCTGTCATCATGATGTTGATAATATTATTATGGTTAGTTCAAAGTATAGAAAAATTCCGATCTTGTCAGTCCAGCATATAAAGCACGTCCGACCCAAAGCATCCCCAAAATCTATTTCGGTCTCAGAGCGATCGTATTACGCGTTTCTCAGCAGTTTGGTGAATCGTACTCGAAATAAACTTCTGTTTTACGTGACCTTCCCTCTTTAGGTAAGAGTAATGTTGGCCACAGCCGTTTGTGCCGCAAAATCAAGAGAATATCTTGCTTCAAAAGCTAAGCTGACCTCGATAGTCCAATATTTGTACGAGTACTCCTATAATTTACTTCTTTTGTACTATCTTTTTTACTTATTATACGTTTTTTTTACTAATAGGCCCTAGCTTTAGTGTAAGCTAGTTATTGTTATAAAATATACCATTCATTTTTCTCTTTCTTGTTTCACCATCAAGGTTTGATTTCCAGACGTAACATAACATCATGCTCGTATTTGCCCTCAAGGGGTACGCAGAGGGTTTTAGTACGTTACGTTATACGTCCCAATAAGGAATAGGGAGTGAACCTATTGCCATAAATACATATTGCTTTAAAAAGCCTTTGAAATAACCTCTACATTTTCCCAGGTTTACCAAATATCAGAATAACCTTGACTAGAAATTTAGCACACACAAACAAGTGTATCTACGCATTCGTTATTTTATTTAGAATACATAAATGAATAGAATATAATGAAGTCAGAAGATTCAGATATTATTTTATTCGCTACATGTTTTTTTTTCTAATTATCGTATCAGAACGCCAGGATTACGGGATGGGAAAACAGCACCGAGTTCTTATCTTTTCAGATCCCTTTTATATTCCATAAATTCCCAAAGAAATGTAGCTATAACAGTTCTATAACATATAGCAGAAACACAGTTTTGTTCACGTTCGAAGTACCTAAAGCTATTTTAATAATCCTTATATATAGATGAAAACGGTTTGTCGGTCCATTATACGTCGAGTGGTCACGTGCTAGTCCAGGCGCCGCGAAATCAATTTCGGGTCCAGAGCAATCATATTACTTGCTCGTCAGGATCGGGGCGAGTGGCAAAACGTCTTCGAATTTAACGTCTACGTGATTTCTACGTGGCTCCCGGGGATTTTCTCACTTGTGTGTTATTGTGGTAAAAGCGGCTATTAGTTTCTTCTCGCTTTAGCGTAGGATTGGTTTTGGACGCTGTTTTAAGGAAATTGTGAAATGCCTTAAGTCTCGTGGGTTTCTACGAAGATATGGCATTGATAATTCCTCTAGTATTTCACATGTCAAAGGTCTAATGAAAAAATATTAGACTCTACTTAAATATATAGCCGTGAATGGATGAGTAAATCCAAATTGTGAGCCTATTGCTGGTTGTAGGATGTGCACGCCGCGACCTCACGGCCTCTCGTGTTTATCTATGGTAATGTGTATTTGAGCACGTGCTGCGGCCCGCTGCGAGCTGCCGCTTGTATTTGTCAGATACAGGACGCCGCGCGTGGCGCCAGCTGCTGGGCGGTCGCGGCGTGATTCAAATTCTCAACGACCTTATACTTCAATTACGTTTATAATGTTATACGTTTTTAAAACGATCGATTTTGAAATTTTTAAAATAATTGTTGTTGTATAAGTTTACGGAAGGTCATTTACGGAGTAGACAGAGAACAGCGAATGCCATTTGTAATGTATTTGTTAGTACAACAATGACGTTAACTGACTGCGAGTGGTCGCAAGTATGGTTGGTGATCAAGAGAATGCCGATTTTTTTAAATAATTACTTAACCATGTGGGAATCTAACAATAGCGTGAGATGTAGCCTAAGAAGTAGCACGTTTGCGTAAAAACTACTCGATAAAATGACTGAATCAGTCAAATAATATCATTCCATAATTTATTATAAACATTTAAATCAATGTATACCTAATTTGCATCATATCTCAAATTCGGAAAAATTTAAAAATGATTAACTAATATAGAATTTGCTAAGGAATAATCCTGGTGTTATTTCCTTGCAAGTTTATGAATTATTGACATCCGCACTGCTAGTGACGCATGGTTATACTGCAATTCAATTTTATTGCCTAAATATTCGCTCACGTTGGCTGCCCGGCGGAACACCTACAAATATCCGCGCGCCCACGCCCCGCCCCACACCTATCATATGGCTAAAGTGTAAATTATCAGCGATTTGAATGTTCAAATAGGTCAAATACTGATTGATTGTGAAGCCGTGTATATGGTAATCGATATATTATGTATGTACGTACCTATATACAAAAATTAATATAAGTGTAAAATTGTTACATGTTGTCAATTGTGTTATATTCATATATTCGTTAGGCTCGGTTCGGTTTAGGATCAGATGTAAGGGGGACTACCATTATACAACTATTATTAAAAGCTATTGAGAATGATGGGTTCGTGAGTTATCGAAACTGACATCCGGGTATAAAGTGATCAAAGAAACATGAATTTCATATTCTTCATGTTTTGTATATTTTTGCTATATAGCCAATCCGTTTGATTTAATCAACGATCCTAGTAGTATATTGGTCACTAATTTACCGAACCGGAGATTCGATTGGCTAGCTCGATTACTTGATTACTACTAGCTTCGAATTGGTGTATGCTTGTCTTAGTTTTTTAACTCACCATCAGTTAAGCTTTTAACAAAAAAAAAATAAGCAAAATTGAGTCTCTTTATTTTCGGCAACAAAGGGTTTCCTCTTTCCATAAATGTCATAAAGAGCCAGCTGTGATGTTAAACGGTAACCATACACCATAAGCACCCTAAACTCCAGCCGCACACGGCGTATTTTATCAAATCAACACGACCTTTATTTCCAGGAAACACCGCTAGCAAATTGGCGGAGCTCGCTTTAAAACCGCAAGAACACTTTGAGCGTACATTAAATTCCTTCGTTGTTTGATAATTCAATATCCTTTGTGCCCGCTGCCGCTCGTCACACGCACGCCGCTCGACAACTATGTGATTATGGCGTGGTCCAGCGTGTCTGATGCGCCGCCAATCTAATTCTTCGCTCACCTAAGCTGTGCTTGGATAGTTTTATATATTGCGAAAGCTGTTCGAGAATTACGTTAGTTGTTTCTTGTTACACGTCACGACTAAAAACCACGAAACCAAGTTCTCCAACAAAATTGAAATTTCTATTTTTTACTGTACCTATCAAGAGGTTCAATACATATGTATATGTATGTCTGTATACGTAATTAGGAATTATGGGTTCAGATCACTCCGCACGCGTCTAATATGATAAAAGTATTTATAGACATTTGAAAAATTTTAAATACATTTTGCTGTAACGGTGAAAGAAAACTCCGTCAGGAAAATGCACTTCTAAAAGTTCTGCTATAATGTTCTTTTAACCGTCTAAACTCTACCAACTTACACACTCACAACTAACACTTTTTATTGTATTCTTATTCTACCTTTCCGATGGAACGATAAAAGGGGTGATTATGTTGAGTATTTTAATATATAGAAAACAAATTTTATTTCTTTACTACTCTACAGCTCAAGACACATATCAACTGATAATTGGGTTAATGGAATGTTGGTAACGATTTGTAGATAAATATTTATAGAAATGGTCAGGCTTTAATCTTTTCAAATTCCTGTGTTCTGAAAACGAACAAAGCGGAAATGTGATAAAATTAGATCTGCTGGATTACAAGACTGTGTTTCTCTATTTTTTATCTCACCACGTCGAAACAAATTGAGTATTCTGTGAGCGTTTTACTGAAGGGTGGAAAGCTTTAGTTTCATGAAATTTCATGAAATTGTTTTTCGTGATAGACATTATAATCTTTTCAGTATTACATTCGAATGTTGAGTGATCTATGTATTCAGCATCTTTAAGAGAGTTTTCTTCAAGTTGTTTTTTATTTGTATGTAAGCATATTTCTAACCGTTTAATTTCCCGGCAGAAACGATGTCTTATATATTATGTATCAATGAACTTCAATAACACCGGAAAATAGATACAATAAAAAATCCAAAAATTCTCTAGTTATTCTTATTACCCCGTTTTAGTATTGTGTTAATACTAAGCCAAGATATTAACGTACTCTACTTATATTTTAATCAATAGCGTCTTACAATTTTAAATGCTTCTCAATCTATATAAAAAGAATTAATAAGTATTATAAATTTATTTGTACTAACATTGCATATTTATTGTCATTTTATTGTAAATCTAATGGCTTACAATGAGCGAACCTAATGCCCTATGACGTTCGAAATCAATCAACTCTGCGGAGATGACGAAATGTTGCGGTAGGCACTTCGACGTTTAAAAACGATATGAAGTAAAAGATTTCATAAAAACGTAAATAGGTAATAGACGCAATATACGAGTACATAATATATATTATGACTGCCTCATTGGTCGAGCGGTTGCAAGCGCGACTGCCGATCGGGAGGTCTTGTATTCAAGTCTCGGGTCGGGTGCTATTAGATTTTTCTAACTTAGGCCTACTAGTAGTGACTCGGAGTCTGTAATTGTGCCCGGTGTATAGCAAAAGACTCACCACCGATTCCATGGGACTTAAACGTAACTGGTTAAACGTGGGAGTGTACTACACTCCACTGCCTACCATTCTGGGATTACAGGCGTGATGTTATGTTTTTTTTACATAATATGGACAAACGTTACATATGCCCGTTATGCAGCACGCTAACGATTGTTATACGGCGGGCTGAGTCATTATTTATGTAACTTATTCAATTAACCAGCCAGCAACAATATTTGCTGAGATGCTGAAAAACACTGTGATAAAATCAATACTCATGCATTGGTAATACGCCGGACGCCGATGGACGCCGTAAGCTTCCCTTTTTAAGACCTCTGTTTATGCTGGAATAATGTATTCATTTGATTAACATCTGTAATTTATTTTCCTCGGGGATTGCTTCTCCGCAGTGGAGGAATATTATTGAAGTTATACTTCTTTTCGCGCATTTGGGATTAAATATCAAAGTGTATTTTTAGAGTCCGATGAAGCTGTGATACTAAGTAATCCTAATACCTAAGTATAGCTGTGGAGAGATTGTGTCTAACTACCCCCCACCCCAGTGCCCTGTGTGGGCACTGGTGATTATAAGCAAGCAAGCATATTAGCGAGACTGCTTCGTTGGTTTGCGAATGGTTGCAAGCGCGACTGCCCATCGGAAGGTCCTGGGTTCAAATCCCGGGTCAAGTACTATTGGATTTATCTAATTCGGAATTTCTAGTAGTGACTCTGAGTTTGGATCTGTGCCCCGTGCATCGCAATAGGCTCACCACCTATTCCATGGGACGTAAACGTAACTGGTGAAACGTGGGAGTACTACACTCCGCTGCCTACCTCTTCGGAAATTACAGGCGTGATACGATTACGATACTTTTTGTTTAACTATACATCTTGAGTTCTATCATTTAAATAATCGACCCATAGTCATTCCACTATTGGAATATGGGTCTCCTCTCATATTGAGAGGGTTAAGGCCATAGTCTGCCACGCTGGCCAAGTGCGGGTTAACAGACTTCACACACCTCGGAAAATATTTTCTTTATAAATTCTAAGGTGTGCAGGTTTCCTAGTGATGTTTTCCTTCACCGTTAGCAAGTGATATTTAAATTTAAAATGCACTTTTATAAACAGGTGCGCGCCATAGATTTGAACCCAGCACCTCCGGAGTGAGAGGCTGAATTCTTAACCACTAGGCTAACACTGACATTATCAAACCCCAAACAAATCCACAATTTCCTTTAATAGTAGTTACATATGTCACTTTATTAAAAATACTATCAAGTATCAATAATATCTCGGTCTAATAGTTTTTGAGTCAAGGATTAGCACGACCGCGAGCTTTCTCTCATTATAATATTTAACTAACGACCCGTTCCGAATTCGGACATTCTTTCCGAATTAATTTACGAGTTTTTCTATTCAAGCACTTACATATTTCCCATGTTATTTCATCTTACGAACATGTTTACATTAAACATACATACTAGTAACATACGAGTATACCGTCGATTTATGACTCGCAACGGTATATCGATTTTCTCCGCTTTTTACCCGGTTACGACTACGAAAGGTAACGTTAACTTTTGTATTACATTTTTTTACGAGTACAAATTAATAAATGTCTTGAAACAGCAAGTCACGATAGTAATTCCCAGGCGAATGATGTACACAAAACGTAAAAACTCTTTGTGAAAACTTCTCTATTGACACTCGCGGAGGCGCCCGTTGATGTCTTTTGTAAGCATCTCTTAACACGCCGCGAACTTTTGTCGGAGCTATCTTATCTCGCATCACGTAAACGATATCTCTATGCTCTCACTGTTGAGGACACCACAATTGTATATCTATAAATAAATTGTACAGTTGTACAGTTATAGAAATGTTTGTAGACGTTTTTGTTTAAGTAAACACTACCGCCTCACTGACACACTTAATAAAATAACTTTTTGGTATTTATTATACAATTATCGAACTAATTTTTCTTTCCGATTGAACTGTATCTGGAACCAAAACATAACCCAAATTCAAGTACATCGATTCGGTTGCAACGTTGATTATAAATGAGACTTACCTTGTATATGAAATTGGAATATAAATCCCACGTTAGCACAGTCCACACAACACAGTTATGTGCGTTTCGTAAATAGAACACCGGGATAGGGTTGGGTTTCACCACGCACGTGTGAATGCGGTGTCGATGTTCGCGCGACGTGTGGTCAGAGCGGTGGCCGCGGGAGACTGGCGCGCCGCCGCGTCTGCCTAGCACCTGCCGCCCGGCCCCCGCGGTTAGTGACAAGTGTGGAAATATCGATATCGATTCTTGATCAGACAATAATAGAATTTGCCGCAATAGCCGCAAGAACCTAGCGTAATGTACTTCAATGAGTAGTTTATTTGGATAACTAATTTAATATGTTAACTACTCCTCGGAATTAACTGTTAACTTTTTGATAAACTTAAAAAATATATCAAATAATAAAATGCCCTAAATTATACAGTTTTAAAAACCATGATTAGAGTTTAAGCAAAAAGTTTGACATATATAAACATGCAGAGCGAGGCATTGCAATTATTACATGACATGAACATGGATGACATCAGTAATTATCGACAACATAAATTATCGCCATAACACCCCTTAGTAAAATGTAGGTACAGAGTACTTACAACGACTGATTAAATTAATTACCGCCTCATCTCCACGCCGCGGCCGAGCCTCGCTCGAGTCGAAAAAATTTATACGTCTTTATCTAGCACAGGTGAAAAAAGCTAGGAAAATATATCGTCCGTCTCGTTTTAACGCATACAAAAAACGCATGGAATCTTTGGTAGCGCGTGCCGAATGTGAAACGGGAAGTTTTCACCTGTGACTTGTGAATGAACGAATCTATTGCCGGTGTCTTTTGATGTGTAGTAGACAACACGGACTGACCGTAGCGAAATATTCTCGCAAACGACTTTCACTATTATTACTAAGTTATAAAGTTCACAACTGTGTACCTACACGATTTTGAGTAAACGTCTTTAAAGTTATTGTATACAAACGTATAGTTAAAATTCCTTTGTAAACACGTATGCTTAGGAATACTTTTATTGTGCCTATTTTCGTCATTTTATACTTAGGTTTCATACAATGTCAATGTCGACAATGTTGCGGTTGTAGTACTACAATATACATATATAGTATATATATTGTTGATTACTGAGTGATATTTTCCCACGGTAGAATTCTCCAGTACTATTTAAGAGTATTACTATTAAGGAACCATAAGATAAAAGGGCTCGCATTCCGCAAACCTTACACGGTATCTCATCGCAAACAATCAGTCGCAGTTAGTCCTTAGGACGCATGAGTATCATCTCTACAGAGATCAAAATGAATTGAAGTATAAATTTTAAATGCCTTATTTAACAATGTTATTACCTTTTTAAATTAGCTACGAAATAAATTAACTGTACATATTTAAAAGCTTAATAAATATTGAAAAGGAAAATAGAATGTATAAATACACTTTCTTAATAGTCGATGTATTTCTAAATTTGTAACTTCCTTATGAAAAAATATTAGTTTTTTCTGAGATAGAAATCACAAAAGTAATGAATAAAACACATCTCATATAGGTATCTATTAAATAAGTATATGAATATTTCCTGTATATAGAAATAATGAAAAAACATTGAAATTTAACTTTACTTTTCTTGTATATGTATGTCTTGTATTATAACTAATAATTCCTATCACACGACATTTTATATAAAATCTTATGCTACGTTCGAATGACTTTTCAAACGTTGAATAACTATTCAATATTATGAGCTTTATATTTAATTTGTACTTACCCATTTCTCTTCTCCTGTTTTTTCTGTAAGAAGCTCCCTACGTTAAGTTTGTCCGGAAAAAATCGCTATTTTAACTATAAGACCGCCTTTTCTTCTTCTCCTACATTTTTGTTTCTCTTATATTATGCATTTTCTTGATATGCACTGTATTTTTAGGTGTTGTTAATTTACAAATATAATTCCACGTCCATGAAGATCCTAAAACTGCCACGCACACTGAAACTGAAAGCCGCCAAACTAAAAGCGCGCACGTGATGTGATTGTATGCAACTTGCCTTCTGATATATGTGTTTTCTTTTGTCTAAACTAACCAGCACTTCCAAGGTTCCGTTAAGGAGTCGTTCTCGATTGATATCGTTTCCTATCAGTCGTTAAATCCTTACAGAAACCTATGGGTTGATTTATCTACGTACAAATCAGTATGTAATAGTTTTTGCTTCCTGCCTTTGCGTTCAATTTAAGCTTAAATTAAGCTTAAAATAATACTTTTTAAATCCAATTCTATGCACATTTCTACTTGTTTTCATAATTATAAAGAGCATGACTTGAACTAAGAAAAAAAATTTTTTTTAATATTATGCCCGCATTTGCTTTAGTATCTAGTAGAGAGAGGATAGATATTCTTGCAAAATTATATTTTAAACCCTCAATCAGCATAAAACCTTTTCAACTTTTGCATATATCTCTACAGATCGTTTTTCTCAAGCCATAAATGGATAAGTACATATGTATTTGCCCACAGTGCTTTGTGGAGGTTTCCTCTTATTTTAACAATTATGAAAATTATGACAAAAACATTATTTTGTAATCGATCCCAAAAAGTGCTGATTGGAAGTCTACAGAAATTATCAAAGAAGATAGTAGTTAAGACAATTGACAGTTTTCCAAATACCACTACTTAGATCTTAAAAACATTGCTACTTACGAGTATTATGAAAGTTATTAGTGTGTTCTAACTCAGATTAAATGATGAACTCAATGAATGCCATAAAACAAATTGGGATACTCAGTTCCTTTTTAAAATATTTAATTTACATAACAAAGTTTTGCAGTTACCTTGATGTTTAATAGCCCAAGAATATTCTAGACTTGAACAACTTAGTACGAGCTCAATGGCAGTATCCTGTTACAAGCGGAAAAGAATCACGGAAGTTCTGTAAATTTGCACTAAACAAAAGCGTAAAAGAAAATGTTTCTAGTGCTAGTGCTATCATCAGCAACCATCAACAAAAAGAATTTCATAGTTATTTTTAACACAAAAAAATTTAAAGCACTCGAAGCCATGCCCCGGTAACAGGCCGCAAACTTTATTTTAGTCTATGCAATAGCAATATTCATCACAGTACAGAAAACTTATGTATAGGTACTCTGTTTTCTCTATGTAACCATATGTTTTTTGATTATTAACTACAATTCTTATCTATTATGAGTTTGTAACTTAGTAGAAAACATTATAATTAAATGTTAATTTTGATCCAAATTACTGATAGATTTAATTTTAATCCAGATCTAAGACTTGTATCAGTAAAAGAATTTAAAGATGTCCAGATAATACCTAGGTATATCAATGAATTTAAAGATATCCAGAAAATATATCTACTAATAGAAATTTAAAAGTACTTTCCTGCTTCGTGTTAATTCTTAATAATTATCAGTTCATCTGATCGGACCGACTTCCTGTGCTCCCTTTGACGAGACCTGGCAGCTATTAAGAAACCTTTCTTCGTCATCTGTTATCGTTTCGCAGAATTACATACCCGTTACGTGGCTTTGCCCGTCTAGATACGCTGGTAGGGTGTTTGACCCAAGTATATCGAAGCAAATCATCATTAGGTCCAACGATTAAAATTGCATTTGTACTCTAGATTATATTATTGAGTTGATTAACGGTTTAATGAAGCTCACATTTAAAAACGTATTCGTGGTAATACGAAGTTACACGAACATAAGATCGACTATATTATAATAACAGCAAATAATTGAATGGAGCAGCTGTGGCACCATTGCCCCAAAAAATTTCGTTTCCGAAGGGAAAGTTACAAGATTCTAGTGATTTTCATTAGTAGGTATTTGTTACTTAGAGTGTTTATGTAAGGTTTATATTCCTCGAAGTGTATATGTAGATAAGTACAAATATATATAGGTATTGAATAATTGATGTACAACATTTTACTAAGGAACAAACCATCCAATACAAACCATCAATAAACATTTTTTGTTTAATGTTTATTGTTGGTTTTTATCAATTCCTTTTTATGATTGACGATTGTCAATGGTGGCGTCGCGTATTTTAGTCTGATCACGAGGCCTACTAACCTAACCTAATCTAACATATCGGGGAATGCTGATTTAAAAAAAAAACCTAACCTAACCGTATAGTGCGTGCTGCCCACGTCTTTTCTACCCTCACGGTCTCTTCGGTAAAAGTAACAGACGAAAATTTTCTTACAAATATCCAGTCCTTAGATTCACCTCGCTTTTTTTTCGACAGCTGGTCTTTTTCTTCCGATTCAGGGCCTCATCAGAACAGTACAAAGGCACTTTTTCATTTTTAGACGTCATAGCTAATTAAAATTTAAATAGATAAAACAATTGCATTACGAACGAACGAACAACAATAAACAAATACACGTGACTAACTCGACGGTAAATGAATCGAATGGCGCTCTCTGATTGGTGCAAAT
>DWME01000520.1:0-32546 GCA_018244795.1 Parelbella ahira ahira
CCGGTTGTGGGGGGGAGCCGGCCTAAGTCCCCTCCATCTGATAAATGTCGCCTTATAAGTCGTCACGTATGAGCATTGTTATTATATAACAAATTATTTACATGGTTATATTACAATATCCACTATTTTTATATGTATTTTAATAATGTTATATGAAAATCACTGTATAAAAAATTTGCAGCAGCATAAATGCTTTAAAACTGTTTAATTTAATTATATATTCAGGAATTTAAAAGTTACTTTTATGATAATTTTTGCAGGTCTTTTTATGACAATATACTTAGTATGCGTAACCGGTGGATACCACGTGGATCCCCGTACACCAGTACCAGTACCAGTTCCAGCACCAGCAGCCGTGTGTCCATGCCAATATAAATATAATCCGGTTTGTGGATCCGACGGCGTTACTTATATCAATAAGTGCGTTCTCAATTGCACTAACATTTTAAATTTGAAAATGGATTTACCACCGATCTATGAGGAACACGACTCGGAATGCCGTGGCACCTGTAACTGTCAGAATGTCGAACTTCCCGTTTGCACTTTGGATGGTTTAACATACCCCAACGAATGCGAACTTGCTTGCGAAAATATTAAACGTGTAGAAAACAAACAACCAATAATATATCTCGCATACAGGTCTGGTTGTGTTGCGCCACCAGGAAAGTGCACGGATATTGCTGCCCCAGTCTGCGGCACAGATGATGTTCTTTACAGAAACAAATGCGTCCTTGACTCTGCAAGCTATGGTAGCGAACAACAAGGTTTGCCGCCGATTCAGGTTAAAACAACGGTGCTTGTCAAGATGGCTGCCTATGTCCGATCACAAACCAAAAAGTTTGCGGATGCAACAGTTACATATACAAAAATGCCTGTGAACTGGAATGCGAGAATGAAAAGCGTAGCCGGAATCAGATGCCTGCTATTAAAGCAGCCAATCCAAAAGTATGCGACGTATGCTACTGCACAGCAAAATATGAACCTGTCTGTGCCAATGACGGAAAGAATTACTCTAATCCTTGTCGGCTTGGCTGTGAAATCAAAAGACAAAATAGACCCGATCTGAAAGCATTACACAGTGGCCCATGTTAAAAATGCGAAGGTAACGTTGTGTATGCTTCTGTTTACGACACGAATATTAAAATCTGTAAGTTTCTGCTTGTTATCATATGACTATCGTTAGTAGATATAAACACTTAATATTAGTTGTCTATAAAAGAGAAAGGTTTGCTATTTCGCTCATAGCGATGAGAACTTTCTGCCAATATCTAGAATGAACAAAATTACCAGAAATTTCGCTGGCTTAGATGTGACGAACGTAAAAACAGAATGTAACCAAAACATGTTGAGAACTAAACAAAAAGTGTATCTTGTAATATAAATTACTGTAGCATTGCCTTTGTTTTAAAATTATTCTTATATTATTTCTGTTTCGTTTCTCTCGGAAAGAATATTTTCCCACTGCACGCCATCGCATAGAGAAACATATTTGTTTTCAGAATGCATAGGGAAATTGTCACGATGCATCGTTGGAAAGTCGGGACACGTGTCGGATATTCGTTAACACCAAGATTCCAGGGAGTGTTGCAAATTGGATTTTTGTTTCTCCAACATTATGCTTTGGAGTATTCCGTGTAAAATTTCAAAGAGAATTTATATTGTTCTATTGCCTTATCTAGAATACCGAAATGCCATGAAATTTATTTTTAATTGTTTCTATCTTAACGACAAATTTACCAAAACGTATTAAGATTTTTTTAACTGTTATTACATAATATGGCAATAGGCTCACCACCTATTCCATGGGACTTAAACGTAACTTAAACGTGGGGGTGTAGTACATCCCTCTGCCTACCCCTTCTGGGACTACAGGCGTGATGTTACTTTATTACAAATCAATTTAGAGTCTCAATTAAATCCGATCTTTTATTTTACTGGGTTCAAAAAATGTGACTGAAACGAAAGCAATGATGAAACATTTATTAAACAAATTTACGCCGAACTACGAGGTTCGCGTGCTTTCTGCTCATAAAGCAAACAAATTGCAATTTTGAAATGCTATACGACGTTTAGCTTTTCCATGAAAATGAATAGTCATAAAAACACGTATGGTCAAAATGTCGGGCAGCAGGCGCCGCGCGGCAAAACTAAATGCTACGTAGTGTACGATTGCGATTAGAGTCACACCAGGATATCGGACCATATCGTACTATTACGGCTTTATGAAGATCCGCGACCCCCGCCACAAAGACTGATTCCGAAGAAACAGTTAGGGAAGTTCGGGCTAGAGCTGCTTGGCACGCCATCTGCCGCAGGCGCGAGCGGCTCCAGGAGCCAGGCGATGCTCACCAACGCGTTGTGAGCGCTATCTTGTCCATCTTCCGAGCATGGCTCAAGTGCAGGAAACGCGTCATCTACCGGTTGACACAGATACTCACCGGACATGGCTGCTTCAATAAGTATCTGAACAGTATAGGCAGGGAAGCTACTGCGCAGTGTCATCATTATAGACATGAGTAGGACTCCGCGCAGCACATGCTCCAATATTGCCCCCCGTGGCAATCCTCAAGACCTCTCCCTGACGGCAATCATCGCCGCGATGATTCATTCTGAGGAGGCATGGGATAGCATGGTCACCTTCTGGGATTATGTTATGCTCGCCAAAGAGGGCGCCGAACGGGCCCGGGAACGTGTCTATCCCCGTCGACGGAGACGCCGCCGTGTACGTCGATAACGCCCGCAGGCGCTGGGTCCCTGTAGCTCGGGACCAGTATAAAAACTACGGTATCTCCTGCCTGTCGTAATAGTCATGGGAATCGGAGGGCCTAAGAAGAAGCACTATGCTTCCCATGTCGTCTCCCTGCATCCCCATTTGTCCAGCATCACGCTGCACAAATGGGGATTGGCGTAACATCTACATCATATTCTGTTTGAAAGGACATGTTCATACAGTTAACAAATTGTCCTTGATTTAAATATGCACCGCGTGCACGATACGAAAACAATCAAACTATTATATATAATTAACAAATGTAATCAAGCAATTAGGTAACAATCCTAATAGTGGCTTTGTCCTAAATTACATGCTTGCGTGCACATGTAACTTGTACCTACGCGAAGACCAGCATCATATTTTTAATGATCTAATTAGAAAACAAACACTTGGTACGCAATAAATCTTCTACGTTGTATTTTGTTTCGTTTTGCGTTAGATGTCATTGGATATGGACTTATTTTTAAAAGTAGATAATAAAGGAATTCAAAGGAATGAATGAACAATAGCAGATTTTATAAGTAGGTATAATAAAACTAAGGAATTGGGACAAAGTTGACGGCAGCGAGAACAGACCGAATGAAACTTGCAAATACACTTCGAACTGACCTTGAAATGTTGAACGTGTAGGACTTCCCTCTTGCTATCTCTACCTTGGATATTACTACAATTTTATTATATTATCATTTCAGGTCCCTTATGAGGTAGGCAGTAAGAATCGAATTCTAAATATCTGTATGTCTACAAATCTGACGTGCTGCTTCGTTCATACCTTGAATATAGGTACCAATATATTATAAAGCAAAAATTAAAAAATCAAAAAATAGTAAGAGAAAAAGGGATAATGAAATTTGATCACCTTCAGTCCCAGGAGTGATTGTGTGAGGCTTAGCACAGCATTGATCGCCTTTGTGATTGTAGGACATTAAATGTGACTAATTTAATTAGTATCTACATATGAAATTAACAACACATTTGTTGAAATATAAAGTGATAATCTTAAAATCTGACTTCTACAGCTAAATTTCATAATATTATTAAGATGATGGTATTATAATAGAATAATGGAAGCTTAGGGTACTTTGTCTTCACGATCTTAGAAATATTTCAAATCCATAATACTTCAATTTTTTCTATTTATTACACAAATAATCGTCGTGAGTGGAAATCGTGTCCTCTCTGGCTCTCCAATAAACATCACCACCGAACAAACATGCAAATGACGTATAAAATTATATACCCAAACAAGTGTGCGTGCACGTAAGAAACTACATTTCCTTGGAGTAATCAAAGAAACCAACTTATACATTAGGTTTTCGCATGGTAAATGCATTAAACGCAACTGACATAAATATAATATATGTAATTTATCAACTTTACACAAACAATCAGGAAAAACATAGTTGATGGCAACCCTATGGTTTCCGAATGTAACAAATTTAATTACAGATTGCGAGGACGGACGACGAAGCGCACCTACCTGCCTTCAAACTCGTTAATTAGATTCAAGAGCGGATTTACAAAGTTGAAAACGTCCGAAACAACGTCTCCGGCGCCGACAAACTTTGCACCCTTCTTCGACTAACTTCCACTTCGATAATAATTACTGATATTCTTAGAAAGCGATGTTCTTACATTGTTACCCCTTTTAATTAAACCGCTTTCAACGAATACGCTAAATTTACACTGTAACACAAGCCTCTATCGAAGGCTCGATAGGCAAAGCACCCGTGGCATCTTTCCCTAGCACAAAACTCCAGCCTATACTGCAATATTTTTCCACTTTGTGCACAGAGTAACACATGTCTAATCGACCACAGACTGCAGTAATTTTTACTAAACCAATGTGATTAGAGCTTGTGGAATTTTTGAACTGCAGATTTTTATTGTATATTTAAGAATAAAGCGTGTAAAAGATTCCAAGCTGCTCCACAAGAGCCCAAGCAAAATTATTTATTACCCGTAATACACAGATGCTCTATAACAGACACCCGTAGTACACTATCCTATACAACAATCGTGACCGGCTGATTGCTTTATAACACAGAATACTTTCGGCAAAGCTTCATGTCCTGGCCACCAACGGACAGCAACGCAGGCAGTGCAAGAAGTTATACAGTACAGTATTACGTATAGTAAAATCTCCCACAGGAGGCGCTTTCGTCCAGCAATACACTGGGATAAACTGATGGTGTGGATGATAACAAATTATTTTTTTAATTTTCAAATGTACATAATTAACTCTTATTATTTATGTGACATACAAAAACATACTTTTTATTATTATAAGCAAAAGTTATTTCAGCACCTGCTCAAAGCAATATAGCAACAAGTTTAATCCACACGTCTAATTCGACCGCTCGCCACAGGCTCTCGTTACACATTATACGATTTTATAATTGTTCGTATTTCCACTTTGTTGCTAATTTTTATTTACTATGTTTGTTAGCACAATGCCAAAGTTTTAGTTTAAAATAATACAACATAGTTTACAAACAGATATGCTACCATTTTTAAGCTAACGGAACAGAAAGAGTTGAATTTGTTTTAAAGTGAAAACCGCATTCACATCGGTTAAGTCATTTCTGAAATTACCATGCACAAACACACATACAGACAGACAAAAATTGTATAATTTTTATTTTGGGCTCACCACCTATTCCATGGGACTTAAATGTAACTGGGTGTACTTACTGCATTCCTCTACCTACTCCTGCGGGGATTACAGACGTTATGCTATATATGTTTTTTATTATTTTGGGTTTTATTGCGTTAAAAAAGATCCGTTCCAGTTTTATTTATATTTTAAATTAAGCCACTCTTTGAGTTCATGTATTCCAGTACCAGTGCGATCTAATTTGATAGTAACATAATTGACAACACAAATGTGTTGTTACATACACGTTGTATTGCTCTCTTCTCAATGCCTACCTGACTTGCCTGACTTGCAATACCTGACTTGCAATACCTGACTTGCAATACCTGACTGATGGGAGAGTCAGAAGTGTCCAAAACCAGCGACCGTTTATTAGGAGAGTTATAAATTGAGAAGATAGATATATTTGGCACCCGGGGCTCCCTACCTGTCCCATAAAGAATCTGCTTTGATATTATAAACGTAACAATATTATAATAATGATAGAAATCATATAAAGTTAAAGGTCGCTGCGTGAACAGCTAGTAGGTATTACCAGTCGTACCAGTCGGTTTTATTAAGAAAATTCGTTGAAAATAACACATGAATTACATGTACACAATAAAACTTTGCCATTTCACGGCAGTTACCTTCAACTAATTTTTTAGGTGGCTTTGTTCACAAACCATAAAATGTTAGTCAACTAACGTTTTCTGCAGTGAAAAAATGCATATAAAAAATTATAACTATTAGAAACAGTGAATAAGTATACATAGTACAATTACAACATTTTGCAATTATCAGTGTTATAATATATCAATAATATATATAATAACGAATAAATGGAAATATAAAAAATTACATACAATTCGTTATGCTGTAGTGTATATAGTCATGTTCAGACACTGGGCTGGGCGTCCTAACTATTATTAAGCTTCTCATGTGCAACAAACCAGTTTTCATTACCAAGTTGGCTATGAAAATTACACAAGAAATATTCAGATACAAAAAAATTGTTTTAATGCGCAACGCAACCTAAATAAAATATAAACCATTAGCAATGTGGAGGGCATTCATCGGCGTGTTTATAGCGATAAATACGTCGTTCTGTGAACACCGAGACACTAAGAACAGCAGTGACGGTACGGGACTCGCGCGGGAAACCGTACGAATAGATTATACAGATTTAGCAGAAGAAGCGGAGTCCAACAAACACGACATTCTTCACTTCCTCAATGAGTCTCGAGTTCAAGACAGGTACAGGCTCATGTTCGAGAATTTGTTGAAAAATATTGCAAGTAAGTAGATTTGTTTTTATTGACACTGCCCAGCTAAGTTACTGCAAACCCAGCGCAGAGTAGTAAAAATTTCGTCATCATCATGTCCATCAGCTGATTTAGCAACTCCCTTGCTTAAATAGCATGTCATCTCAGAAGTAAGAGAGATAAAAAATTCATCATCTAGGTATAACTTGACACATTTCAGAAACCTTGATGGACATTACGGAGATCGCTCAAACGCTTTAATTTCTAAACCAATAATTATTTTTTATCTTTAAAACAATATTAATATCGTTAAGCTATAATGGTTTATTAGTTACTTAGATCTCAATATTTAGTTATATAAATCTCCATCACTGCTGGGCTATTACTAGGTTAAGTAACAGATATTTATAATATTAATAATACCATAAATAACACAAAAGGCTAGCACCTAACATGATAGACGTGTTAGCTTCTGCTTTTGTCTGATAATTTAAATAAACTTTAAATACCTATTTTACAATTCGTATCTGACGTTGATCACAGATTCATTAGCACCCTTACAGATAATGTTAGCCTGTTGCCTCATCACTTCCCTGCTCTAGTACCTATCATGATAACAATGGTTACCGCAGACTTAGGATCGATTTGAATGATTCTACCTTTGAATTTCGAACAGAGGTGTCGGCTCCCGTTGAGTTTGTTTTGGTATTGTTTCAGAAGATTTACCAGATAACCGGAGAGGTGAGTAGTCCTACATGGCACAATAACAACTATGATCAAACACGTAGATTTATTTTTAATTACAAAATTGTTGAACCTGCTTGACACTCAAACTGATATTAATAAGCATTCTAATATTGGTGGGTGTGTTTTGATTCTCTAAATCTCGGTTCAATCCGCTAAATAAGCAAAAAAACCTGCAAATTACTTGTTCTTTTAGGAAATGACGATTACTTACAATTTAAAAGTTGGAACATTTGACTACAATTGCTATTATTAACCGCACCAAGTTGAATAATCAGCAGGCTCGACTCGCCGCGTCGTCGCCGGCCGCAACACCTCCATCGCGGCAGTGCCTTGGCAAGTGTCTCTCCGGGAGAAGACCTTTCCAATCTGTGGCGGATCCGTCGTCACCGACATTTGGATCCTAACTGCTGCTCATTGCCTGTTACGGTTAGTATAAATGTCTTATTTTCCGTAACGAAATTACCATCGTAGGAGATCTTATCGAAACACACTAGTGTCATTGAGATCCCGTCACAACATTCAGACAATATTCGTGAAAGTTTCATAAAAAACAAAAAAATGCTCTCTAGGATTTGAACAGATCATTCTAATCTCAAAGCGAACTTAATTAGGCCGACTTAATTAGGGCGACATTAATCAAAAAGAGTAGGTAATTCGTGCACTTACAGATTTATTCCTCGATATTGCTTTATTACACGTGTACTTAATTATAACGAAAATTCCTAGCTTCATGCCAAACACCTGACACATGTATCAACCTATGTAGATTAAATAACGTCACACTAGCTTCATTTGGTGATGCAAACGACCTTATTCATTAAAAAAAGTACTATTCGCACTTGGCCAGCGTGACAGGTCGTGCTCTTGACCGTTCCTAGCTCTCGTATCTAACAGTGGAATAACAAGAAGATTGATAGTGATACTGACACAAGAATTACATATAATAAACACACACACACTCATTCACACACACGCACACGCCCACGCACACACATATACTATACACACATGGAAAAAATCAAATCAAATAATTATTAATATGCAACCCTTGCAGCTAATTAACATTCAAGTGGTTATTTTATGTATAACTACAGCCCATAAACCTTATCAGCAAATATAAAAATATCCAATTAATGTCAACCCCGTCAACGTTTTACAAAAATTTTACATAAAACTAACCGCAAATCTTTAGAAGAATAAACTGTAAGGCGCTCGAGTCAAGTCTACCTATAAATAAGAAAGCAAATTGTAATAGCTGGATGGGATCAGTGTGGAATCGAATGTTGTGATACACTATAACAGAAGCATTTATCCTTAAAATGAAAGAGGCTGATGTAATCATTAAAGTGCAATAAACCTCGTTCATCCTGCGTTCTTTTCATGCTTAATAAAATATCTCATAGATATATCATTAGATACTATTCTATAAAAAAAAGGTGGTCAAAGACCGACGAAAAATAATCACAATACACATTAACAAACTGTCAAAACAACTATTGAACTTGACAAGTGACTTCAACTTGAAAAATCGAATTCGAAAGGATAAAGTTAGCGATATTATTGTTCCACGAATACTTCGCCTCACATTTAATACGAAACAGGCGTATTTATTTATCTGTTTAATATTGTTGATTTATTATATCTGTATAAGTACGACTTCATGTATATGTACTTGAAGATAGAGTGCTCTTTGTGTATATACAACTATGCCTTTTGACGTCCCGGAGGGACACAAGAGCAATGGCTTGGAATCCTTTACTTCTTGTTAGAGATCTCCTTTCTCTTAGCCATAAAAAGGAGAATTAAGTAAAGCTTAACCGTTCAATTTATTTGTAATATAAGATATAAGTATGTATGTATATTTAAAGTCGTCTTGTAACATAATTATTCCAACTATACAAGTAACGCTTGGATTTCGAAGTAGAAAATTTTCTTTCTTATATTTGCTGTGAATTTGATCTGCTCAGATAAGTAGGTACTATTTAAATTTCACGCTTTAAAAAATACATCAATGGATAATTCAAATATATTAGATTGTGAAAAAGTCATATCTATTATACATATAAGTCATTAATTTATTTTCAAAAATAATAATGATGCTCTGATACTGTTTCGTCCATTCTTGTGGTTAATGTACCTAAAATTTCTAAGCAGAGATTACGATAAATATGTCAAAATCTAACTAATTAAAAATTTAATCGAGCAAGTTTTCATAAGGTGAGACTTTTGACTCATTTTATTACTCACCCTTCAAACCGCTCATTGATTGCTCATTTGTTAAGAGTAAAGGCATTGAGGAATCCTTTCTACCCAGGCTCCTCTATAAAGGTGGCGTCGTCGCTAACAAGAAGGACAGACACACAATCCAATCTTTCTATAGCTGTACAAATACGAGCGCGCACAAACTCTTTTATAGGATGCCCCATGCGAATTGCCCCCACAATTTCAATTTATCCTCAAGGGGCGAAACGTATTTTTTCCGATGCAAAACACCAATCGGCTGGCCGTACAAAGCGTATATTTCCCCGTTCAATGTGTAGCGGGCGCTTTACGATGGTTCTAAAGGAATTTATAGTGACATACTCGGATGGCGATACGTTTCGAGACCCGCGGCGCGGCGCACAATTGGACATCTTTCGCGTATTAGAGACATCTGTTTTATCCTCCCCTTCTGTCTGTCAACTTGATATACAGTTTTTATTTAAGCGTTTAGCCCGCCATTGCTTTAGTAATTTGAAACGGCTGTCAATATATCGGCGACGGCTAAACGCGATTCAATTTAGTCATGTTATTTAAGTCTCTTATTCAGTACCTATTTCCAAAATTACAATTGATGAAATCGATAAGTTGGAAGACAGAGATATTTGTTTTCGGGATTGTTTAATCCGGATCTAATTACGTTTGAGATCAAACTCAAAGACAAGAAAAAATATTTATACCTACTTACTATTATCATAATAAGCTCACCACCTATTTCATGGAACTTAAACGTAACCTTAAACTCTAAGCCACTAAGCTAGCACCCCAATCCGGGTAAGATAGATTAATAATTTAAAAAAAATCTCATATTCGATTCGCAGCGCTCGTTCCAGCGACCTGACTGTACGACTCGGCTCCTCCTGGAAGACCCATGGCGGCGAGATGTATGATGTAAAGGATTGCTTTGTGCACCCGCGATACGCCAGCAAGTCGAAGGTCAATGACGTAGGGCTGGTGCTACTGTACTCGCCGCTGCGCTTCTCCGCAAGGGTTCTGCCGATTCGACTGGTTGCGAAAAACACCAGACTGGAAGCAAACAAGCCAGCCGTTATATCCGGATGGGGAAAACTAAGGGTGAGGTAGATTTTTGTAGTATTTTATGAGTGTACAGTAAAATAAGGAAGAGAAGGATAATGGAAGAAAATAATCAATCTTAAAATGAAAATATATGACATACGCCTGATGAGATTTTTTAGTTGAATATCACAATTGTTCGGTTTCAGGAAGGCGGTTCGAGTGCCTCATTCCTACAATCGTCTGCCATAAACACCATAGCAATGAAATGTTGCCGGAAATCTGGTCTGGACAGAAACGCCATCGACCCCGCCTCCATGTTTTGCGCGGGCTCCTTCAGCCAACCTTCACCAGATGCTTGCCAGGTACTATGATACTCTTATTGTTATTATATGACCACGCCAAGTCCCTTACTGGTCGAGCAGAGATAGCCTAGTGCCGAATATCTCTATCCTTAAAGAACTGACATTTTTCTTCTAGATTCATCACGTTATTTATACACATACGCTGGCTTCGGAAAGCGCTGACTACTCCATCAGCACTATAATGTTCTTAAATCTTGTGCGTAGAAAGTGGAATTCCCAACCATCTCTAAGTAAATTTAAAAAGCAAAAAATAGCTTTGCTTAATAGCTATCTTTTAAATATGTTTTTTACTAAAATCAATCCTATTTGTAGTCATTATATTTCAGTCTAGATCTTAGCGGTCGCCAATCATAAAATCATCATCAACCTGTCCACAACTGGACAGAAGTCTCCTCTCAAGGCGTTTTGATCATAATTCTAACATGCGCTGTTTCTGAATAGTTTGAAATTTAATGAGAACATTTAAATTTAATAGCACTGTCTCGTTTCAGGGTGATAGCGGCGGTCCTATCGTCAGAGAGGGCGTGCTGATCGGGGTGGTGTCTTGGGGACTCGGCTGCGCTCGGGGAAACTTCCCCGGAGTCTATACGCGGCTCTCTTACCCTGTCATATGGGACTGGGTGTATGAGTACATTACTAAGCCATACGACCATCCAACAATATGACTAAGATAAGACAAAAAAAATTCATAATGCCCGTGCCTAGAATTTCCCAACATTAATGTCATTATCGACATTTTTGATCGCTCCAGTGTTGGACGCTGGTGCCCTCTCACAGCAGGAGGCTTAAGGTCAAAACGCAGTATTATATCATTATATAAAACAACATACCCATGTTCAAGAATTGTATATTCAAATTTTACATATTGTATGTATGTAGATAAGTAGGTACATATAATACATGTTAATTTTTAAATATTTAAGAAAAAGTTATTCACTTTTAGCTCATTTATCTACACACCTTTCTCATAAAATTTCGAAACTTACACACATTACCAAATAAATCCAACTCTTAACAATTATGTGTACATTTAGAATTATCAAATTCAACTATTTGTTATTACATATTGCACAAAGAAAAAACAGAAAATTTAAATAAAATCCACATCAAATGTAACATAAATATACAATTTATTTAAATTATCTAATAAACTATGTTTGTGCAGTCCTTACTTATTGTTAGTTCCGATGTTCGGTCGATACAGATTTTAAACAAATGAAAATACTGATTTACAAAGCTGAACAATTTTATATACGTAAATATATATTTCAAAATATACTTCTCAATTTTAAGTTAGCCATGTGCAGATTTATCAATCAGAACTGTACGTGAACAAAATATTGACCTTTTAAAACTTTTTTGTGCATTAATTTTTATATACTGCCGTATTTATAATATTTCATTACAAAATCGCAAATTGTAATACGAAAACAAATGATGACATGTCAAATACAAGTCAATTATAATTATTGTTCATTAAAACACATTGATGAATAATCAAGCAAATTAACGCGTGTAGGATATATATCCATTACAAAGTTTCTCTGGGTAATTACAAATTAAATTCTAACTAAACCATCATCATCCATGTTTATTAAACAATGTCAATAAAGGTCATTCTATAAGGACACTCTATTTTCTCCATTTATAATAATTATAACACTTACACGATAAAGTATAATAATTAGCAATTAAATATGTTGTAAATGTTTATTATTTAACGACTGCCCATTATAAGTGCGTACTGTTGACACTGGTAGGTCAAGCCCATCACGTTGTGCGCAGTTGGAGGCGTTGGAGCGAAATATTGGCGCGTCGACACGTTTGTGAGCACCCGTCAAGTATAAAATGTACAAGATCAACGGTGACATTTCTTTAAAATCATGTTGTATAAGGATTAAAATCACGTTCTATAAATCAAAAGATTTGTAGCAAAGGTATAATAATAGTTCATATGTATATAGAGGTATTTTATTTGATCATGGAATAACCTATCAATAATTTCTGGTGCGGCATGGCCGAAACGCCACACGAGAAAAAGTATTAGTATTCATTTTCAGCATTTGCGATCTTAATACAATTCGTAATTAAACATGATATTATGTACATGAATGTGTCCGTTTCATAGCATTATTTCCATGACTCTGTTATTGTTCCACTATAGGACACGGCTCACTCTTTCTCCTCCGGTACAAGCAGTGACATTTTCACTTAAATACTTATAGATACTATAGATATATAGATACATAACCTTAGAAAGTTGACACTATGTACGTATTTAGTCTGCCAGTATTAGAACGCCAAACTCATGGATTGCTGCCGAATTTTTAATGACAATGTGACGCTCTAAGACAGCTATTGTCGCTGTATTATTTTATGGGTGTCATGACGAGTTCTAATACTCGTAGGAAGTAAAGGATATTTTGATTGACAATCGAAAAAACGAAATCAATATAATATAATACCTATATACAAAAAATTGTATCGCGATATGAAAGTTTCCGAACATTAGTTCCAATTATTATTAGGTGAATGAACTGTGTAGCTGTACGAGACTCAATCGCGAATACAGATACCACAGACGGGACGCAGCTCTCGAGTTCTCCTGGTCTCCTAACCTTGTACTATGTCTTGCCACACTCCACGGAACAACACAACGATAACGTTCAGCATTTAAGTAACAATGATATACAATCTTCGTAAAACAGTCATCTACGCAATTTGGAATTAATTTAAACCTAATTATTATACTTATTAAGTAATATCCTTATTGTAGAAAAATTCGGCGAAAGAGCTCTTTTGAATTATTTTTGCTATGATTCGAAACGATTTTTCTATACAATTCCCTTATAAATAAGAAGAAGCGTTATATGATTTTACAATACCTAATTACTTCTTTGCAAAAGCACTTTGTTTCTTGATCTCTGTTCATAATAATGGAATATATTTAGTGAAAACAGGAATTCGATTTTCTGTTTAATTATTATAGAGAGCAAAAAACTCAATAAATAAATGCATAGTATAGTCAACACGCTGCGGATGACACTACATACAAATAAAATTTACCTGTTGCGCCGTTTCGTGGCCAACGTCACGAACTGAACAATAGACCAGACTACCTACAGTAGACAGTTGGTCTATGAACTTTTTACAAAAATTTGAACCAAATTGTAAAAAATATTGTAGCTCCTAACCTTTCTAACGTTAATACTAAATAGCTCAGTGAACTGACCAATGACTAATGAAACTAGACAATAAACATTAAAAAGTTACCGCAGTAAATGAAATATGTAGGCCTTTGTGGTTATACAGTTGTAACGCCCATTTCTGTATCCATACACAAATGATCGTACCAATGTATAGGCATTTGCATAGCACACAGTTCAACTACAAATATAAAACATTTTTTACGAGTCATAAAAGCAGACATCATAATTATTCTCTTACTGTTTTCTGAATGAAGTACCATAATGAGTATTATTATTATTATTATTAAAACTAGGCGTCTCGTCTCGTTGTTTACAAAACAATAAAATTTAATACTTGTTCTGTGTAGAGAGCGCGTCGAGATACTCTTTTAGGTCGACTGATATTACAACATTTCGTATCAGTCATGTTCAACAGTATAGCTTAAACAATAGCTATTGATAGTAAAATGTTAATCTAAACCGTATCGTGTTTCGCACCGAGTCACACTTCATATGTTTATAGAGTTATATATATAGAGTTTCTGATCAATCAACAATAACATGCTAATTGAGAGATCCATTTGTCAGAACAGCTGTATGAACAGCATGAAAATAGTGAGGTCGGCAACCTTCGTCGCACGACCTCGCGATGCCTATGTCTTCTTTGCCTGCTGAGCAGGTCTTCGCAGCAGATGAAGCGGATCCCGACGATATCTCGCGAACAGTTCCCTCTTGAACGTCTCGAAGTGCTTACGGTTCTTCTCGTTTTGTTTCTCCCGCCAGAGGGGACGAGTGCGTCTAGCTTGTAGACCCCAATGAATGGTGAAGATTGGGGACAAAACTTTAAACTGGTAGCCGATTAGGAACATTTCGTAGACCTGGGGAATAGTACAAATAACCATTATTACATGAGCTATATAATTAAAAATGCAGCTAAAAATTATTTTCATCATTTGACGATCACCGAAATAGGTTAGCAGCTAGTCGTATCAATAGCATAGGTTAAAATCGTTTACTATACTTGTTAGTATAATACTGAAACCTTATCGAATATATACATAAATAACTCACTAAGACTAGCAAACGTAAACCAAGATTATTTTTAAGAGATGATATATATAACAAAAAGACGAAATAATTAGGAAGAAAAGTTTATTTAAAAATAACAAAATAAATTAACGCAGTCGACATCGATAGAAATGGGCACGCGTTAGGAATGTCCTCTTTATTTATATCACAGATGTGTTTAATACAACATGGACCCTTCGACGTTGTGTTAAAGTTGTCTTTGAATCAGACGCCGGTGTTTTCCGTGACCCAGTCTCGAAGTGAAGCGATGTTGGTAAAGACGGTGGGAGAAAGTGGCAACGCGCAGCCCCGTGCGAACGATACCACTCCGAACGCTATCCCTCGGAACACGGCTGGACCACCTGAATCGCCCTGGTAATAAAAATAATCATATTAAACGCATCACACATCGAAGGCTTTGCAATAATAAAACCTTTACTTATTTAAAACTAATGTCACTAAAAAAGAGGTCCAATTTTTCAGACTCCGGCACGCGTATGTGAAGAGAGTGCTAATAGAATAAGCATATTAGGTCAATTCTAAAAGGACAGAGATATTTGGCACTCGGTGGTCTCTGCGTAAGAGAGGCCTCGTAATAATAATAATAATTGAAATTATTACCTGACAAGACGATACACCGCCTATGAGAAAGTGCCCGCCACAGAACATGTTTCCTGTCAATGCGTCTCCATATGACAGCCGGCATAGCCAGTGTGGCACCACAGGCACATTAGCTTCCATCATCGTACGAGGAATACGACGACCGCCAAGCTGAAAACATCATGGAACAGTCGAATTTTCTTTAAGAATGTGTCATAAGTTAAGTTTATTATATTAGAGCTACATACTGTTAAAATACTGGAAAATGTAGGACTATGAGTAGCAAGGAAACGTTGAAGTAAATTAGAAGTAAACAAACGTTGAAGAAGAAAATTTACTTCCACGTGTACAACGAAAATGTTCTATAGAAAACAATTTTCATGGTAGGTGAAAATTAGTAAAATCTGTAAAGAGAAATACTAACAGCGGTAAGACCCCATCCAGTGACAGTCAGCCGTACAAGCGGGACAGCCTGTCTAGGCTGAGGTAGCCTGATCGATCTGATAGTATTGCTGAGAGTCAACGGATTGGCCAGCCTTAATACAGCTATGTCGTTGTCGAACCGAGGTCTGCCGTACTGAGGATGGACAGTCACATTCGAGACTGCGACGATCCTGCCGCCGGAGTCTCGACGCGTACTCCCTACCCGCAAGCGGATGGCTGATGGCGCTGCGCTAAACATGTGATAACGAATGGATCTTAGAAGTTTGAACAACCTTATATGCTAATCACATAAGCAAGCAACTAATTGGTAATTGACGTGTTTTCTATTGGCTACGTATAAAAAATATTTTTAATGAAACCCAGGTGCGGTAACTATCGTAATTTAAAACGCTTTAAAGGCATTTCAAATTCTTATATTACAAATGCATCTGACAAAATTATACGAAATATAACGCAGAGAGCGATTCAATTATTTCACGGTGGCATAATGTCTGACTTCGCTAAGGTAAATTCTATATTATTTTATTTGATGACAACCTATTCTGTGTGAAAGCTATGACTTGCACATTGGAGGAAACGCAATCACCATCATTATTAAGTTCCACAGTTGGACACAGGCCTCTTTTTATAATAAGAAGACTTAACGCCATAGGGTGACACACAGCACAAAAAGAAACTCAAAATGCTCTTAGCAGAATACTTCGAAAAGATAAATAATTATTTATTTACTGTTTTTAATTATGATATCTTCAAGAATTTGTTTGCGGATCCAAAAAAAGTGGTAGTTATTTCTTTTTAGCTAGTTCCTTCACTTATGTATTTCTTTGAATTCATTATACTTGTTTTAATTGAAAATTAATTTATAATATTTTAACAATTTATTTTAAATGTAATCTAATAACAACAGACACTCTTCAATTTTGAATATATTGAATTAGTAATCACTTCATTATAATTTAATTTATTTCTATTTTCTTTTAACAACAAGATAATCTATAATTTTAAAATTATTGGCTTTTAAACGAACGTCAAATTCATCTGTAATTATAATTTTATTACTTTTACCTCTTGTCTTTTGTTAATCCTATTTATTGCAATTTATTTAAAATTATATCGGTGTTCATTAAATGAACATTGTTCAAAAGAATAAACAAATCATTGTAAAAAATAAAATTCTACGCGCCACCGGTAACAATGTTGACAGATAACTGTTTCCGCTAATTATCTTACTTTAGTATAATCTAAACTATATTTTGTAACTCTGTAATTTGATTTATGATGAAACGTTAACCGTCAGATATTTAAAATAACGAAAGAACTGTAATTGCTGTTTAAAAGATAAAAATAATAGTGCTCAATTAATAAAACTAAAATAAAGCCGGAATTCCATATCGGTTTGTTCTATCTAATTCCTTACATAAAATAAAATATATCAAAATATAAATATACCTACTCCTATAAAAATATATCCGATTACAAAAATTTACATTTATACTTAGTTGTACGTTTAAATGCGTTAGTTCCGCAAAGTGGCTGGCAGTGGTTGGATGCGAAGAGCTAAAGATCGAGCTCAGTGGCGTGCCATTGGTGAGGCCTATGTCCAGCAGCGGACGGGAGTAGGCTGATGATGATGATGATGATGTCTTTAATTCAACTCTTGATTATATGACATCATATTCTTAGTTGTATGCCACAACTATTACCAACAATCACAATCATTAGGTACAACTTTCAATTAAAGACGGTGCATCTAATGTGTAGTCAACTTTACTTCCTCGCTTTTCGCTACTCTGTTGTCACTGGAGCAATAAAAGGACTCGCGAGAACAAACAGGATTATTAAGAACAAGGTTATGTTCTACCGTGGCCTTAGAGTTTCCGAGGCGATGAAATCAGTCGCGAGGTTATCGCTTGAATGGAGAAAAGCCGTACAGTTTTATATTCATTCGGAAATCTGTGTCGTTCAGGAATTGTTTTCGTGATAGCTTTAATAGTGTTAGCTATTATGTTTATTTCTTGACGTGGGATGTAAAAGAATGTATACAGTCGAAGATTATAGATTACGAAGTTTTTTAGGTTTATCGTCACTGTCATCTTCATCATCACTATCATCATCACCGCTATCATCGTCACCACTATCACAATCGTTATCAACTCGTTCATCACTTTAATGTCAAAAATGTAACCTTTTCTCTTCTATTGTTAGAAGATAATCAGTGGATTTCCTCCCAGAATGGAAAGATCTGGAACCACCATCTAACAAAGTGACTAAATATAAATTCGACAAGTTCATGTAGGTACCTACTTCAACGTAAATTATGGAAAACTTTAACGCGTCAGATTATCTCACGATGTTTACTTTCAATCAAAGCCAGCAAGTGATATTTAAAATTAAAAAGTAAATAACCACATGAAAAGGAAAATGCGCTCCTAGAAATTTAAGCATGAAATGGGGTGAAATGTAAACCACTAGGCATTACCTTGCTTTATGACTTATTTTTATAGGTATCATTATCTCTTTATTACTGTTAACAAAGAACGGAGTTTACGACAATTGGTAAAATCGACAATAATAACTGAATAAGTCGAAATGAAACTACCATAATACTCAAGGTATTTCCATGTATACCATCGCACTTTTATTTCTGACTGTTAAACTAAACCAAACGTTTTGAATGAACACGAACGAATGAATGAACTGAAGCGTGAATTAATATGCGAATGAAGTGTATAAACGGTTACGGTGTTTTAATTTATAAAGACAAATTAAAAAGTTGTTTTAGACGTAACATGCCTTGAAGCGAAGTTGTTCGCTGAATCTGTAATGTGCGTAGGTAGGACAGAATAGAAGCGAATTATTACAAAGACTTATTTAGTACAGTCCTAGCAGTAACTGAAATTAATAATGTGTACGAGTAGGTATTTTAGCTAGAAGGAAGTCTAACAATTTATCTTATTAAATTAATAATAAAAACGTTTTAGTTTGCGGTCGACGCGAAGCTAGGTGTATTCTTATCTGTAACCCATAGATATTTGTATCCTATCTTTCCTAAAATTTTAATCCTTACTGAATCACTTCTTAAATGTCTTGAGAATTTTTATCAGTTTGTTATATGTAATTATGGTCGTACATATGTACCGGCGAAACTCCCGAATTATTCGCGATGGCCCATCATCGTTCCCTCTTTCCAGGAGAAAAGCGAAATAGTGAATATCTTCGTCTGGTACGGATTCATCTTCAACTGTATCTTCATCTGCTTGAACGTGGCCTGCGCAGTGATGAACGTGTTGCGTTCTGGAAACATGCAAAATAGGCAGATAATTTATCTGATTGTCGCTGTCTTGTGGAACTGTTGTAAGTGTTTTCCCTTGTTTTGGAGAAACTTTATCGATATTTCAATTCAAAGTATAACTTACGCAAATATTCTTGCTGCCAAATGGTAATACTGCTGCTCTATCTCGATCAAAAAACTATGATTGCACATGAAATCTTCCACGCAATAAGTGGGATGGTAATATAAATTTAAAACGAGTATTTAATTTCTATTCGACTTTAATTGTAATAGTACAAAGGCAACACGTGACCACCGTACCATTTCTTATAGTTTTTCCGTCGTGATATGGTGGTGTTAGGTGTTTTAAAATATAAAAAGTAGGTACGTAAAATCACGCCTTACACGTTGCGCATACGTCCTTCCACGTAATAGGCGGTGAATCTATTGGCATACACCGGACGCAGATCCAGACTCCAAATCACTACTAAAAATTTTTACTAGAAAATTTAAGTTAGATAAACCATTAGTACCCACCCGGAAATCAAACCGAGGACCCCACTATTAGCAATCGCGATTGCAAACACTCGACTAACGAGGTAGGCTATTTTATAGTATAAGTTACGCTAATATGTAATAGACGTAATAAAAAACATATATTTATTACAATATTTTTAATTAAAGATATTAATTTATTTGTAGTTTATTAGATCGTATAGTTGTAAACATTAAATTTCAAATAGTTTATTTAATTCAGTGCACGTGCGATAAATCTCTTGACTTACAACCCCGTAACGGAGGGTAAAATGACGACTCCACAAATACGACCCTCACGCAAGTTTAACCCTTAAAACTTCTTTATTTGCAGTTTTCTTCTACTTCTTGATGATCGTGAACAGCTATAAACTTCTCGTCTGGTTGTAGATTTAACTTCGCAACTTAATAAATACAAGGTTCACAAACGTCTCGCTTTATATCGCTATAAACTTGTTTATCTGACACTCGCGCGATAGGGCTGCGAACGCGAACAAATAAAGCCACAATCACACTTGAACGACTTTCTTTTTGTTCTATCGATGCTAAGTGGCGACCTATATCTTTATCTCGTGTACAAACCCTAGTGCAATCTGAGTTTTATTCCGTTTAAGGTATATTTGTTTCATTTTTACAATCGAAATGATAAAAAATTTCGGGAAGAAATCTCCAGGATTGAACGTCTTAACATCATTTTGTAATTCCATGCGGCACATTGTCAAGTCGTACTTGGCCAACGTGGCAGACTGTGATGTAAGCTTTCTTATTCTGAGAAGAAACCTGTGTCCAACCATAGAACGATAATAAGGTTAATAATTATGAAATTACGATATTTATGTACATGAAAAAAGCAGATCTTTCCACTGCTGCTATCTACTCCAGAATTTATGGATTTTCGCAAATGATTAACATCGGTCACAGGTGCGTTTAAAGACTAATTTGGAATATCTCACGTTTATTATGTCTGCTAATTTGACAAATTCAAACTCTAAGTGAACAATCTAACCAGTAGGTAAAACGTAAGAGAAGGCTATGTCGCCTTCTCTATATTACTTAATTCTATAAAACACAAAAATGAGGATCAATTCAACTCATCTAGAAAATATTGCTTACCGTCTTACCAGATGAAGTTTAAATAGTAGTACTTATTTAAAACGAAACATCACGCCTGTAATCCCCAAATGGATAGGCAGAAGTATGCATACAATTATTTAAAGTATTACAATACATTCACAATACAACTATTCAAAAATATATTTTAATAATACCTTTCTATATAAAATCCTATAAAAACTATATATAACATTACGTGACAACCCTAACTGTCCCTCCATAGATCAGAGCGAGATCCCCGTACGTTACACGTTACAGGCGACATATTAAAACACCATTCCCGCGCAACGACCACGTACAAGAAATTGATGTGGCCACTACGTACTCTACTTTGTATATATAATTCAGTAGCTCGAGTACGAAAAGTCGACTCGGATATGTTATACGTGTGCGTTTTAAACATTAAGTATCACTTGCTGTAACGACAGAGGAAAACATGGTAAGAAAAACTTTATATACCTTACATTCTTTCAAAATTTCCAGAATGTTGTCTAAGGCGAGTGAAGTCTGCATCCAAATTTAGTAAATCCATTAGGTACTTATGATTATTGTTTATTATTATTTCTAATATTACATACATTTCATTACACGTTGACATATTCAAAACGAAAAAGATCATACCATATGATTATACCAGACGTGCAGTAGCTTAAATTATACCTATAAATGATACGATATTATTTAATTGTAGCAACTCAGAACAATAAAGCATTTTTCAAATGACAGCACATCAGAGTATTGTAGACATTACCTAAATACATACATAATATAACTTAAATACTTAATGAAACCTTGTAAGCGATATTCGTGGCTCACGCAATATAAAAGGGGTATTAAAATTTTCAAAGTCCGCATATTTTAAATCTAGTCACATAAGGGTTCATCGTTTTCCTGTTACAACTGACACGTTCGATACTCAACAGTTTGCTTATACTAATGGTCTAGCAGATATCGAAAATTGACGTAAATCCTTAATAATAATAATCTTATATCAAAATTGTATACTTCTGTAAATATTTATTCTGTGCTAATGTTTGATCACAGACAAACTTATATGATTGTCATTGACATTATGAACGCATAGAAAATTCGGGTTTACTTTATAATACATTCGATAAACATATTTTAGTTTTCTAAACTTCTTCCCTAAAACCTTTAACTACACTATATCACACACGCTTCTCTGCGAGTAATGCTTTTACTTTAAAACGTGCGGTGTATGTCTACACATTCAATACAGGGTTGCCCTGATGATGGAACAACGTGGCCGGTGCAGCGAAGTCAACAAGGATAAGTCAGTTGCAAAGTAATTAAAACGCTCGGCCGATAAGCTGATGCACTGGCTCAAATCAAACTTTACCTAATCATAATGCAATAAACATTTCTCTTCAGATATTAATAATACGTGGGTATTACTTGTTGAAATAAGCAAATTCTACGTTACCAACGGATGACAGAGTAAGCCTCTACGCTTAAGAAGGATTTCACAAGCTTGCCTGACATCTCTGGCATAAGAATTTGTAATGTGAATAGCCGTGATTGTGAATGAACATTGCCGGTATTAATTTTAAAATGCCCGTTGTTATTTATCTTATTGGTTGAATCTTTGTTTGTGATTTTTCATTAACATCATCATCAGCCCGTCATCGTTCACTGCTAGTCATAGGCCTTGCATGTGTGTGTGTGCGTGCGCGTGCGCGTATGTGCGTGAGCGTGCGCGTGTGTTTGTGTGTACTTCGTTTTACACACAAGTAATGCGACCTAAAAGATACGTCCCATTGATAAACATAAAAAATCACGGCTTATTTTTCTTGGCTTGTTTAGTCCATAAAAGAAAAAAAATCGGCAGATGCAGCAAGTACCTATAGCAAAGATAGAAAACGTAGCTCCTACTTGTTTCGTACTGTCCTTATATAAAAAATATATCTCAAGAATAGCCAACGAATCTCACGACTAAACTTCCGTTTGCCATTTTGTAAACAGTTAAAAACTAAAACTTAGTATTAAAACTTAGAAGTTTAGTGTGAGAAACGAAAATTAATCCAAGTTCACTTAAAACTTAGAGCGCGAGCGAAGGAACTTCAATTCTTGCAGTGTCCGCTATCAATTCGTTATTCAAAGAGGAAATTATTCACACTCCCTGACGCGTTTTTATTCGATTAAAAAAATCGGAGCGCAAAGAAGTTTTTGAATAAAATTTCATATTTACATAGACATCCCCAGTGTAATTATGGCTTTATGATATTTTATAAGATTTAACATACCTACCTTTGTACCATATTGTATACAGACATCTTATAAACTTCTATATATGTATATTATGAATGATCTGCTGTCTCCATATTTTTCATTCAATATGCATAACTTTTATGAAGTACTAAAAATATTTAGCATTTATCATATTGATAAAGAACCGCCAGAGAACCAAAGTTATCAACATAGTCGAAGGATTATCAAAGTGAAGTGGGAGTGAGCTTGTCACATCTGTTGCAGAACCGACAGCCGCAGGTGCAGACGTGTTTTGGAGTGGAGACCGAGTCTTGGTAAACGTAGCGTAAGACTCCCTCCAGTTAGGTGGAGTGACAATATACGCAGTGGCTGACAGCAGTTGGGTTCGCAGAACTGAAGATCCAGCTCAGTGTCATCCTATTAGAGAGGCCTATGTCCAGCAGTGGACACGAGTAGACTGATGATAATGATCATGAACTTAACAAACCGTATTGCCTCCCTTAAAAACTTCTTGAATACTTCCAGCACACACAATCGCACAAACAGACACACATGAACGCACGTAGTACACAGACGTTCGTACATGTTTGTTGTAATACGAGTACTACCGATACTCTTAAATGTATTGTACCTACTGATTACTGACACGATGTAAAAGAATTGGTATTTAAAAAAATATATTAATTGCATTTCTAATTTACTCGCATAAACAACAGTTTGTAGTTCAGCAGAGAGAGATTTTCAATCTAAGTTCTTGTGATAATATAATTTCCGAAGTTAAATTTATTAAATCCACCTGCAGAAGCGAAATTAAATATCAATTTTAATATAACAAAGGAACTTTCTCTGGAATTTATTTGCGAGGAGCATTTTGAATTATTTCTTTGTTCGATTAAATTTCTGTTTTTAATAACGTAACATCACGCCTGTAATCCCCGAAGGGGTAGGCAGAGGGGTGTACTACACCTTCACGTTTCACCAGTTACGTTTAAGTCCGATGGAATAGGTGGTGAACCTATTGCCATACACCGGGCACTAATCTAGACTCCGAGTCACTACTAGAAATTATAAATAAGAAAAATCTAATAGTATCCGACCCGGGATTTGAACCCAGGACCTCTCGATCGGCAGTCGCGCTTGCAACCGCTCGACCAACGAGGCAGTCAGTCTGTTTTTAATGTTTCGCTATTAAAGATTGCACCAGGTGTGCATAAGTTATGTTATGGATACTTCAAGTTTTGGATCATTGTCAACATCTTTCACTTTTTGGACATGGGCTTCCCCTTAAAATTAGAAGGGTCAAAGCTATAGTTTGCCACGCTGGCCAATTCTGTGCCGGAAAACATCGCCCGCCTGACGCCTTTTATGATAGGTTACTGGTGTAACTCGTTCAATAAAATTAAAAATTATCCTTCTTCGAAATGCATTATTTGGAAAGTCACCTTCAGGTATAAAGACCGTTAGGTAGACACACACGCAATCGCAAACCCGAAGCCCTTTAAAACATAAATACAGCAGAAAACTTGTATCTGATATAAAAACGATTAAATTCCTTTTTACCAATGGATACCATATATTTATTGATAGGACATATACTAACGGTAAGTACATTTTTCTAAAGAAAATACAGGAAAATAATGTTTCGTTTTCAAACTCTTTAATCATACAAACACCGGCTACACTCAAAGCTAGTTCGACTTTGTCACACAAACTGGACGCTGGGGAGCAGTTATTTTCTTGGAAAAGCTTTCATCACTGTAAGTCCTTAACGCAAGTGGCAGGCTTTGAAGAATAAAAAAAAGTTAAATAGTCACTTTATGTAATCTATTATGCACATCTCACTTTGAGTAATAACGTCTACTGTGGACTACTGTCGTCTACTTAACTAGTAATTTTCTTGTCTTGATTGATTCTCCATTATTAAATTTGAAAAAATATATATTGTGTAAATTCAATACTGAGTTCTAATAATAAAATATCGGATATGATTCATACCAACATAGATTTCATAGAGACATTCAACATCTTTTAGAGAGTTTAATCAGAGTTTTACGGGTTCTGCTAATTTAGTTTACAGTATAGAACGCTTTTGTAAATAAGAAAATAACAAGCAAACAAGTCACGATACGATAAGTGTTTCATAGTAATACAAAATATGTAGGTAATGCCACATAACAGCACGTAAGTATAAAGTAGTAAGAATTTTCGGTCATTAATTCTACCTTCGACGCCTTTTATAGCTCCGGTGAGCGAAACAAAAATTGCTCTTTTCTCAAATTGCTTTTTATCTTTTGACATAACAATATATAGGGAAATGATACATACCTATATATCAAGTGGTAACATAAAAATGTTACTATCTTTTCATATGGTATTTTGAAACATAACAGAAATATTTTCCGATAATTAGGTACTTTATAAAGTTCAAAATGTTTATAATCGACTTCAAGTTATAAGTACTGGGTATTATTCTTACCCGACTATATACGACTATACACGAATATATACGAAAGTACATGATAATATACGAACATGAGCGAATACCTATATCCGATCATTAACGAACATCAGTGAACTAACAAATTTATAAAACACGGTTGCATAAAACATATAATGAAGACTATATTAAAGAACGCTGTATAATATTACGCCTGAAATGTAACTTTACATAGTCGTAAAACTGAACCTTAGAGACGGACATAGAGTTCCATTGTTTATTGCAATTGTTCATTTTCTGTCGTGTAATCTGTAAGGGTGTACATAAACTAACAAATGAGCAGCCCTCAGAGCAACCCATAAAACATACATACATACATATTCTCGTATATACATATGTATGTCCTTATACTTGAATTCTATTTGAAATTGCTCAAACATAAGATTCGCTCAAAAATCATTTTAAGGAATACATTATAAATTATGCTAGAATACCTCACATCTTAGTATGTCTGGCCACCCGACACTTCAAGCTTACCGGCAGGAATATGTAGAGCGATGCTGCTCATCACGTTTCTTAAAAATTTTTGTTGTACTACACTTTGAAAAACAAGCAATGTCTTAATATTTTAGGATATGTACAATTTATTATTAAAATTACATACTATCAAAGCAAATTAAAAACATAAACATAAAATACACATAATTAACCATGAATCTAATTCTACTTCTTAACTTCCGTGCTTTAGAATGTTTATATCTAGATACGTCAATCAATGTGGAAATGTTCCGATAACGACTGACTTCTTGAATGAATCGTGAACAACAATTAAGCAACAAAGATGTATGATTGATTAAGTTTTCTTGTTCGGAGTTCGGACGCATTTATTTACCCTGGTTTTCTCTAACAATAAATCAATAAGTACCTATATACGCAGTAATAAGTTATTTAATATTAATATTTTGCGACTGAGAAAAACTTATAAAAGGCCTACGTATCTGGTTGTTGTTAAAGATGAGAAACTTCTGGAAACAATTTAGTAAAGAGACTCGAGAACGACAATCTAAGATATTATAATCGATTGTAATATATCAAATGCGTGTACTCGGATATGAATTGCTTTTTATACCCTTTTTTATTTCCTAATAATTTCGTGCAATTCGTAAAGATTTTCTTAAAATGAAGAGCCATTCTAAGAAGAAACCCGTATACAACAGGGGATCGATTCAAGGATTGATGATAGCGATAATATATATGTCTTTATATGACTTTAGATTGATTCTCAAGTGTGGAAGAGCATGAAACTGATATCATTTAAAGCCTTCTTCCTACAAATATCTACATATATCTAATACCTATAATGACTAAAAAATATCAGGATCTTGTCACTTTATTCTGTAAAAATTTCTTTAAACTAAATATTACAATAATGATAATAGAAATCAATACATCATTATAATACAATTTAATATAGATAAGTATAGGTTATTACTAATTTAAAATGTACAAACATCTGCTAATTAAAATCAGGGTACAATCAAAGACGTCAATCACAGTATTATTTCTATTAATAACCATTGAAATTGTACTCGGGTAACTGTCTAACAACCCCAATTTAATTAATAGGAGTTTCTTGTACAGTTTAATTAACTCATATAGCTTAATCATATTTACTTGCCCTTGGTCTTTTATATTATTTTTTTGACAACTGTGTAAAGGCCGGCCCCAAAATGCAACAGAATGTCAGTAACCAGAGTGTAAAAATTGAGACATCGTGAGGTAAATCTAATCATCCTCTGTCAACAGCACATCATGACTATGACATCGACAGTGACAGCGTGATATTATCAGTGGCAATGGCCTATGATGACTATGACCACTTTGTCAAGACAATATATTGAATGTAACTACTTTAAGTAATATATGCATATCTCCTCATCGATCTGAACATTAAGTTATTTTAATGATTATGGGCTACGAATATGCTGTAATTACTTCCAGTTATGGTTTTTAGACACGCAAATGAAAGTTATGTGACACGTTGATAATTAAAAATAACTAAACCGCCCTCTTTTAAAGATTAAATATATTTTTCAATGACGATAAAAGAAAATACGGGGAAATCTGAGCATATGACAATTCTACATAGTTTTTGGTAGTGCGTGGTACATTATGACCTTAACCCTTATCATCCTGAGAAGAGACACGTCCCCAACAGCGAATAGATAAATTTCTTGATGAGAAAACGGTCCTCATAATCGTATTTTCTGACGACACTTATTTATATATCAATCCAAGAACCATCTCATGCCAAGTCTATTTGGAGATAATTAATTTTGTTCCCATTCAGTTACGCGACGAAGTTGAGAGAAATCACAAAACTTATTATATAATCTATTTTAATTGCGAAAACGTAATAATAAACAATTCTGAAGTCTGGAATATTTCCAAGTTGCGTGTAAACAAAAACAATTTCCGTTTACTTCAATCGCCCCTTTGGCAATCTGTCTCAGTAATTATAATGCCAGGATCACCAATAGACTGTTATGCTTCGTTTAATCTGTAGTCAGGATAAAGCCTTTGAGCGTATTGGCATACTACAAGCTATTATAATAACAATTTATAAGAAACCAGGTCATTTTAATGTTCCTTTTTAGTAGCAACGGAACATCGAAAACATAATAAAGTCAAGAGGTGTCTACAATATTGTTTAATTGTAAGAACGTGTTATCATATTATACCAGTATGTAGGTAGGTACAAGTCGAGAACGGGATTTTTGGATTATGACATAATTAAATTATAAGTAAAACGTGGGGGTGTAATACATCCCTCTGCCTACCCCTTCGGGGATTATAAGCATGATGTTGAAAAGGCGTTTACTTGAAACAACCAAAAACAGTCGAAAACAAATTCTTTCGCTGTTTTGTTTAACATTGCTAAGTTTAAAACTAACGCCAAGAAATTCCAAACCACAAATGTTAATTCGTATTCGTCACGAATTTGTGAATTAAATGATTCATTTTGATTTCTGAGTAGATTAGTCATTTATTATTATACTTCCTTAGTATACCTAAATATAGTCGTTTTTACAATTTCATAACAATTCCGCTAATATTTATTGTTATATAACAATAATTTAGGAACAAAGTGTTTGATTATTAATAAAAACTTTTCAGACAGACGTCCTGACGTCTATCAAATCAGCACTTAATTTATTGTGGATGTTAATAAAAGGATTTAATATTTTTCACTGTATTTGTTTTACAATATCCTACTATTGATGTGAGTGCATATATAATTATTATCACGAAAAATCCTAACTTCTCAGGCAACTCTCCAGTCAATAAACTTTTTATTTTCATACGTTTTTCATAAGAAATGCCAACATATTAAAAATAAAGAAAAATATATGCCCACTGAATTTTTTTTTTTTCATATAATGGTATATTACTCTCGCCACGAAGTAAACTGAACTGTGCACACAGTGAACAGTACCCGCATTGGTAGATATTTAACTACACGACTAGTAATAAAGAGCTCAATCGTTGAAGTTCTACACAACGTCTGAGGCTGATCGTGGGCGTAATATACCTATTACCCACGTCGCCTACGTCGGTAATTAAGTGGCTGAGGTTGTACCGCCTTTAATAATATTTGATGTAGACGCCCACACTTACACATAAATTAATTTTAATATTATAAAAGTTTACTATGTACGTATATAAATAGCTAGGTACGACAATAACTTGAACATTTTTGAGTACTTTCTCATTGTTGCAAATCAACGTATCCGGGCAACTTAGCGGTAAGTAGTGGTCATCGTCTTTGACCACGAGTGTTTATTTGTAACATCGGAGACGTTAACTAAGCGTTGCAATTCTTGAAGAAGGCTTTCGACACCTTGGTGGAAAAACAGGCAGTGGCAACTGTCCTGCTAGACGGATTTAACTAAACTATTTGGCGAATGCACCAATGAAAGAATGGTGACACGGCCAGATTTAACAGTACAGGGACTATTGCAAAGAATATAAGACACAAAGAGATTTTTTTTGATTTTTGTTGTCAAAACTAAGCTAGTATTTTTATACAACAGCCCATGGATGCGAGTGGTACTCTAAATGAAGGTTGATTTAAATCTGAGGAATTTGGAAACGCTCTTTTTTATTGAGTATTGAAATCTTTTCGAATACCGTCATAATTTCAACCTATAAGTGAAGCTGCAGATTCAGACATCAATATTCAATATACCTTCATACCTAGCTGCCAATAGTAAGCACCACTTCTTCGAATTTTGAAGCCAAAACAAAGAAGTTGTATAAGGGTGAAAACGCAGTCTCAAGTCTTTCCATTAAATTTCTTAACTAACGTATGTATTAAAGTTGAATCCTATAGATATACCTACTGTATTTTTTCATGCTAAAGCGAGAATCCTTTCTCTTTTATAAAATCAGTAAGTTCTAGAAAAAATATTTCTAGGATATTCCGGTTAATTAGGTGCTTACGGAAAATTTTAGAAATATAAATATCTAACAAAATAAATTGCACAACTGATCTTAAGATGATTTGACGTATGTATGTAAAGCCATAACAAATGACAAGTATGCATGGCACTGCATATTTTAATTGATTGTAACTGACACTACTCGTTTTCTTGTGGGTATACCCATTTTAACCCCCGTGTTACAAATGGATTCCCTGCTGCGTTGGAAAGCTATAATCAATTATATTTCTTATAATATAAGCGTCTTAGAAATAATCATAATTTTCATACTTTTTATAATCTATAGAAACGGAATTTCTACTAAGTCTAAATATGTATATAATATCGTAGCTTGTACAACAGAACAGGGGTGAAAGTAAATGATAGCTAGACAACGTAAACTTAAAAAAATAAAATCACAACCAAAATTGACATTTACACTGTCATCATTGACAGACATTAAATATTACGAACCATTGTTTATTATTAAAAGTATTGTGTTTAAAATGACAAAATCTTGCGTTGTATGTAAAAAGTACCCAGTTTCAGGTGATAATACAAGAAGCTTTCACAAGTAAGATACAATTTGGCTTTATACTTGAAATTATCAGTCACAAAAACAATCCATATAATTCCCGAACGATGTTTTTTAAAAATTAAAAACACTTAATTTCAAGTCAATCACAACAACCAATTCTCCTGAATTGTTATACAGATAATGAGAAGTAACAAAAATTTAACCATATTGTATTCCAGCACCTGTAGCAGTTATAGCAAAATATACCTATGTTGTTTTATTTGATAACTGTTGCACCTCCTTATGTTTTTCTTTTTATTCTTGAAATAACATGTGAATTTTCCCGCTAATATTTTAATTATCTAATATTATCATACAGCAAATTTTGTTAAACTTAAGTGAAATATATGAATTCTTATTGATATTTTGGATACACCTATGTGTTACCTCAATTATTGTTACACATTAATTGTTTTACATTCCTTTATTTCTGTTTTGTGTCTTGAATAGATTTCCATTAAATGAAGATATTAAAAAGCAATGGATGGATGCAACTGGGATATCAAAAGTGACAGTAAATTGCACTGTGTGCAGTGATCATTTCACATCACAGTCTTACCATCAAACAGATGGCTTCACCACAATCAAGAGGTTATTAAAGAATGCTGTTCCAGTAGTTGATAAAAATGGACTAAATACAGAAGGAACTGTGGGTGAACATAATTTAGAAGAAATGAAAAATGTTATAAATGAAGACAGTAACAATCCAAGTCAGTATAAGATAAGGTAAGAAATTTACAATAGAATATTTTCTACAGCAATGTGTGCTAATTTACTAAAACTGAACAGATACTACAGGGACTGAATTTATGACTATTGAGTAAGAATATGTATAGATATACATTGGCTTTGTGTTAATATTAACAATAATAGCATACACACAATGTTAATTTTAATAAAGACATTAAATTGTCAGCCTATTAAAGTTCACTCCAGGACATAGGCTTCCCCTGACGGGTTTTTGCCCATAATCCGCATACTAGGAGTACTGGTTGAAGAGGGAATAGCATAGCTTCTCATACTACCTATGCTGTTGTCCTTTTGTGGGCATGGCATTTCGCTGTGTGTAAGCAGGCTGTGTGCCTAGTGTGCTGATTAAAAGCAAAAACCCCTCAGGGGTGGTTCATTTTCAGTAGTTGATTAGGACACACTGATGATGATCCATTGCCGGGTTTAGTTGACTTTTACAACACAATATCCTGGTATGGAATCAGACAATGTATTTTTTCTTCCCCTCAATAGAGATTATGATGATGAAGGATTTGAAATTTTGTTTAATATATTTAATCTTTTCACAGTACAAGATTAAATGCCCCTAATGAAAATGAGAATGGTACAGCTACTGTAGATAGCTTTGATTATCACAGCTATTCCAATGACTCGTCAACACAGTCTGCTGATGAAAAAATGGATGAGGATAATATTATCAATGATAAATTTAAAAAGTATGTATTTGGGACATCTCTTTTAGAGTTGTATGACTTCATTGTGAAATAATCGACCCATTTGTCATTCCACTGTTGGAATATGGGTCTCCTCTCATATT
>DWME01000521.1:0-32544 GCA_018244795.1 Parelbella ahira ahira
GTTTACCATCAATATTTTGCAAAATATGTTTCAATAACAAACATTTTTATTAGTGGTCTCAAACTTTTGACCAACAATTTCTATTAATCCTAATCCATTATACCCTTCAAATTAACTTACCCTAGCAAGTGTATCGCCATGCACCAAATCAGAGGTCGTCATTAACAATGCAGCAGTCTGCAGAAGTTTGAGTTCCATAGTATTGGACTGACCCAGGTTAAAAAGACAGTCCACGACATGACGAGCACCCTTGGCGTCAATGCCTTGTTGGGCTATTAGACGCTGAATTGTACCAAGACAGAACTGCAAATAAATAAGTTATTTCACTTCTATGTTTTGACCACAGAATTGATTTATCATCAACAGGCTTTTCCCAGTATATATATGTTGTAATAATGATTTATCAGAAATCGGTGTTTGGATTTGTAATTTACTCTCATGTTGCATGACCATTGTATATGTAACAAACATAGGAAGATCGGAGACCACACTCAGGAATATAAACTGTTGATTTATCCATTGATCACACTTTAGAAATGATATCCAGTTTTGGTTTGACCAGGTTAATCCTTGGCTCCATACAGAGCAGATGTGTATCAAACCTAATGCTAAGTTGAACCCGAGAGTTAGCACTTGAAGACGCTTAGCAATCCTCATAAAAATTAGTCATTTAAGAAGGTGCCAGATTTGACCATACCGTTTGATATAATTTCTCACTTACAATTATGTAGAAAGTACAATGAACAAGGATTTAGGGAATATTTATTAATTGTCTGAGTACAAATGTTACAAGTCTAAATAATTAACTAACTTTTACCTCTTATGGTTGCAATATAGTAGAACACGCCCATATTAATCACTTACTTATTATACTATATTATGACTGCTTCATTGGTTTAGTGCTTGCAATGTGTGACTGCAAATTGAGAGGTCCTGGGTTCAAGTCCCCAGTCAGATTCTGTTCAATTTCCTGTCTTAGATTTTCTGGTGGAAATTTCTAACAGTGTCTCGAAGTCTGAATCTGTGCCTGGTGTATGCCAATAAACTTATGACCTATTCCATCGAAGATAAAATGTAATAAGTGGAATGTGGAACCACCTATGCCTACCCCTTCGGGGTTTACAGATGTAACAGTATATTTACTTATTGTACTGTCAACATGAGTACACTACCTTGATTATTTTCACATCTTTGGACTCACACCCTTGGACCAAAGGGTACAGGATCTGGTTCACAACTCCGTAAAGTGATGCTTGTGGATTATTTGCAGCCAAGGACAACTTTTCTATAGCTTCATCACAGGCCTGCAATATAATTATAAAACAAGTTCATTCTGGTCTCTAACATTTAAAATTATGTAACTAATTGAATTGCAAAGATTCCTGACAACACATTACTAGAGACACTATTAAAAATTCACAAGCGATTTCATTCCATATTTAATAAGCTGTTTCAAGAGTCAAATAGGAGCTATTTGTTGCTGAACAACATCAAAACTGCCAAGAGCAAAATTTTTTTAACATTACTCCCTCAACTTCAATGGTCTGATACTAAAAACAAAATCTTATTTTCTACAAAAAATGAATGATGGTAAACATAGAACTAAATATTTATGGTAATACATTACAAGAGTATTCATGGAAAGAGATTGCTAAATTTAAAGATAGTGTAGTCAGCTGTGAATACATATGTTTCTGCAACAGTGGCGATATTCAAATAAATGTCAATGTTGTTTGTTTCTTCTAAATATATCTTTTATTGATACAAAGAAACAATACTAATTAAGCGATAATGTAAACTAATAGTAATTTTTATCTATAATCTAATCTTTATCTTTTTAAAATGGTTTGTAGTTTTACAAATGATATGATTTATTGGTTACAAACCATTAGATTTAAAATTACAATCAAAATGATTGCTTATGATTTTATTTATATAACGTTGAACTTCAATACTAGATATTGCCCTTAGTTTTGAGGAAAGAAAATATAGAGAAAACATTAAAACCTCTCTTATTTGGGGATGTTTCTTTTTGGTCTCTAAGCTGAGTGTCTTGAAATCGTTTTGTAAAACTTCCAGAAATTTTTTTGTGGAATCATCACCAGTCACAGCACTCACAAATGCCATTTTCGATAGTAAATCTTAACTCAATAAATTACTTCATAATAAATTTAGGTAAAAATTAATACAAATTAAAATTATGCCATGTACACACACAATCGACATCACAATTTTCAGTTTAGAAAGGTGTCCTAACCGGATAGCTGTCTTTTTTTAAAAATAATATAATATATAATAGAAATATCACAATGCTCATTTTTTATGTATTGGAATTATACAAGTGGAAAATAGTAACTTGACTTTATTTTTACCAAAATCTTCAAAATATTGGATATAAAATGAAAACTAAGTAATGTTTTTGTTCCTGAACGAAATTAAACACCGATGAATGTAATTTCTCATACAATGCAAGTTATGTAGGTACCTAGTTAATAAAATATAATTTTATATTTCAATAAATAAATCTCTTATTTTATGTAATTACATGTTACTTATTTTGTTAATAATTAATTGTTAAATGTCCTGGCATAGATTAAAATTTAAATCAAATGGTATGTTTTAATAACATTTATTTTAATATTGCCATATAAAATTTACTTCCACGAAGTAAGATAGTACAGAATATAATTATTCTAATTACGATAAAAAATATCTACAGAGATTTTAAAACTTTAGAAAAAAATCTTGAAAATGATTTCATATCAAAAATGTTAAGTTTTGAGCTGAATTAATTTATTGAATTCACACCATACTCTATCAGTAAAATCTAATGTATTATCAGACCTTTTAAGTAAAGGTTTGACATGATATAGTAAATATTTATTAATATAATATTACTGTCTCATCATATAAATTCGTATTGAAATCACAGTGAAAGTATAGACACGTTATGTTATCTGTGATGACCTAGATTTGACGGATACAATTTTTTCTTAGATAGCAACATCGATTTACTGATTGTGCAGAAGAAAAAACAATGGTGTGATTCCAGATTTTTATTTGTAAGTATTTATAGAATCCAATATCAATTTAGATAAAGAGAGAATAGAGAGTCGATAAATCAATTTGCGCACTAGATGATGTGGATCCTGAGGCATTGAATGTGTGATTTTCCACAGTAACGTAGCTTCGAGAGCTTGACGTCCTGTCAGTGCAATTTTTACTTTATTTATTCAGCTCGATCGAGCTATGCGCCATTCGGACTGTAATAAAACGGCCGATGTCTGCAGATTTTAGCACATCTTTAAATAAAACACTAAGGAAAGCGAGTGGAATGGCAGGTCGTCTGACGTCGTGACCGGGTCGAGCAGTGCGACGGCGCTCACCGTGTTTTCGTACGTAACAATAATCTGGTTGTAGTTGCCGGCACTTAGTTTTCGTTAATTATATCGTATGCACAGTGTTTTGTTATTTGGTACGTGACAAATGTGGATGGAAGCTCCGCCGATTTTCGCAAGCTCACCGCAGTGCCGGAGCGACGTGTCATATGGTCAATCGCACAATCGACCGACTGATAAACCATGCAACATGTGTTTTCGCACACCTATTTGTAAATTATATTGTTTGTGTTGTGCTATATGAGGGGGGGATATGATCCCCCCCTCATATAGCATGATTTGCAGTCAAGGTGCAGCCAAGTCAACTTTTATTGGGGCATGCAACTAATTAAATTTGCTAATACCCTTTTGGAATGTATTGTCTGTACTGGAAATATTATGTGTATATATCTTATCGCCCATCTGTCAATAGCACAGATCTATGTTCTGTCTCTGTTCTATACATCACACAGCATAATCATGTCTAGGTGTATCTCTCTACTCTCCCTCTCCTTTTCTCTTTATATTGAAAATCTGTATTGTGTAATTATTTGCATATTTTAGTCACAGAATAATTTTTATCCAATATTTTTATGTTCCCTAGTAAATAAGCTGACCACTAATAAAATTTTTATTTAGCTTATTTTTTAACATCCAAACAATATTTAAATGTCACAGACTTAAGCCAATAATATTTATTAACAACATTTAATTTTTTATTGAGATAATTTAATAATTATACACATATCATCACACCTGTAATCCCTGAAAGGGTTGGCAGTGGGGTGTAGTTTACCCCCACATTTCACCAGTTGTGTTTAAGTCCCATGGAATAGGTGGTAAGCCTATTGCCATACACCAGGCACAGATCCAGACTCTGAGTTACTACTAGAAATTCTAAATTAGAATAATCCAATGGTACCTGACCCGAGATTTAGACCCAGCACCTCCTGATCGTCATTCGCGCTTGCAAACGCTCTACCAACGAGGCAGTCAATAATTAATAATTAAGTCTTGTAAAATAATAATTTTGTGATATATCTGTACTGAAAAAATCTAAGGATCTGTTTTATTTGGTTGTCCCTTGTTCAGTACATCACTTGTAGGCTGTCAGTGTTGTTTCTTACATCACCCTAGTACTACAGACATGAGTTATACTTCTGATTTAACTATTGTCCAATATTATGTGTCTTTTAAAAAAGATTAAAGAGAGCTTAAAGCGTAAGTATTATAAGTGTATGTGCTAGAGAAATTATGTAGAAATAAATCTAAATTAATTTGTATATATTTGTCCTGCATACTTATTTACATTTTGGAGTTTGTAAACTGTGCCAAATGTTACAGAAATTGGTTGTACACATCAGCATGTTATCAGTATGATAGATCTGAGTGTGCTGGCTGAAATAAACATAACTGTAACATGTTTATTTAAAGGAATGTGGCATTGATTTCATGAAACACATAATGTTGTTTTAATTTTATCATATTAAAAAGTTTTGAAATTAACAGGTTTTTTTTAGGTTTTTGTTAGAAAGCATTTTTGTTATTAATAATAACATTGTTATGATTTTTTAAAATCGGGGACATCAAATGAGTAATCTGTTACCTGTGGAATTATGAGGTAGCACACTGAATTTTGAAACAATAACACAACATTATCTTGATTTATTCTTATCCCATGATATAGCAATTGGTAGTAAAAAAAACTCTTTTGTGATTTAATGTATTCACTAAAATGTGTACCAGCACTTAATTACTTCTACAGATGTGTTTGCCAACTTAGTCTAACATTGGAGCCTCATCAATTGTTCTTGACAGTTTTTCTTGTCATGTGACATTTTCTGTTCTGATTTGTCACAAGCGACAATCAGCAGAAACAAATTCTGTGCTCTGTCCCAATTTCAAACCTATACTCGGTTATTGATTTTCTTCTGCACTGCTGACCTGTAAACGTCAGATGAGCGCCACTATTGTTAAATCTTCGCCTCACAACCGGCCCCTCGGCTAGCCAACGCGAACCCGTAGCAGAATCTACTTTCAATCATGACTAGACTTCGTCAATGCGGATTGATTGCATAACGTATTAATATAACGTAATATCCGATGCGGGCTGTATCATCTTTCCATATCCTATAAAACCTCAACTTTAATAATTTTATATGGGGCTGGTGATTTCATCAGCCGTGCCGACACATTTCGCAACCGTCGCCGACATAAACTCGACGTAGTATATAACAAAACGTTTAGCTACAGGTCAAACCATTTACAACGTTTTCGTTCTTTTTCATAAGTTTATCATAATGGATTCGTTTAGAGCATATTGTGTGAGTATTTTTCTATTTTTAAAAATGTAATAATAAAAAATATAAATAATCGGCCCATTTGCCATTTCACTGTTGGAATATGGGTCTCCTCTCATATTGAGAGGGTTAAGGCCATAGTCTGCCACGCTGGCCACGTGCGGGTTGGCAGACTTCACAGTTCACAAACGTAAGAATTTTTTTTTGTAAATTCTAAAGTTAGCATGTTTCCTCACGATGTATTCCTTTACCGTTAGCAAGTGATATTTAAACTTAAAACGCAATTTTGTATAGAAGTGCGCGCCATGGATTTGAACCCAGCACCCCCGGAGCGAGAGGCTGAATTTTTAACCACTAGGTTATCACTGGCTAACAATATTACTGATACGCAATTATGATAACAAGTGCACATTAAAATTGCATTACAGATAAAACGGTTTGTCTTAGAAACATGCATTTCTATTAGATTTAATTTAATTACGGGTTGAATAATAAAAGCTTGAGGCCTTTGCTCCGCGCCCAACAACTGTTGTATATTATGTGTCTATTATTGTTTATCTTATCGCGTTTGTCTCGTGTAAATAATACGATGCATCATCTCCTTGTTGTCACACTAAGGCTTCACTTGATGGCCTGATGTTAGGTCTAAATTTATTTTCGAGAAGATTCTCCCTGAATTTCAGTAAATCATCGTCGAGTCCTACGTAATCAGTGCAGAAAATAACAAAATTAAGTCATATTGGCAATGCGCAAAATCTAAATTACATATACATTATTATTATGCCGTTGTAAATTAATTCCTCTCAGAACAAGAAGTGTGAAAGCTGTGGCATACTACGTCAGCGATATGCGAAATGTAAACTTCACACGCTTGGAGAAGCTTATGCGGAAGAATTGTCAGGCGCGCAGATTTATTTACTGCTATTTAACTTGCCACCCTTGTGGTGCCTGTCGGGGAATCGAATCTTAGACCTTCCGCGCGTGAGGCGGAATTCTCAACCACTAGGCCAGCACTGTAGTTTGTTTTGTAAATAGAGATGGATAAAAATAAAATTCGTTAGAAGTCCAATAAGTGGTAAAATCACAGCGGAGTTTAAATATAAACACAACTGTCGTGAGACCTTTGCTTTGCAAGTAACTTCGACGTTATTCAATTGATTGGTTCAAAACACTTAAATTTTAAAGTGTGCACTCACAGACCACGACAAAATCACTCGAAGTAATGTTGGATGTACGATAATTTTGATATTTGTAATACGATTATCATTATATCTTCCTGCTAGTTCCCTCACGGACTAGGCAAAGACTAGCGAGTGCCAAATATGACTGTCCTTGCAGACCTAGTGCTTGTTCTAAATTCATTACTTTCTTCACACATAAATACTAAAAGAAATTGAAGTGATGACACGTACATGTAGATTTGACAGAAGTTTATGCCCTAATTACATAGACGGCTGATGTGTGGCAGCTCGAAGCTTCGCCCACATCTGAACCGAGGTTTTTGTCAGCGGATAAGCGCTCTCAACTAACAATGCTCCGATGACGCACGCTCCGATACACATACAATTATATTGACCTTGCCACTAACCCCCTTCGTTCTGTTTTCTTTTTAATCTTTGCTGGTCCGTTCGTTATCAAGATTAATAGAGTAGCTGACTGCCTCGTTGGTCGAGTGGTTGGAAGCGCGACTGCTGATCGGGAGGTCTTGGGTTCAAATCCCGGGTCGGGTGCTATCGGATTTTTCTAATTTAGAATTTCTAGTAGTGACTAGGTGTCTGGAATTGTGCCCGATGTATGGCTATAGGCTCACCACCTATTTCATAGGACTTAAACGTAACTGGTGAAACGTGGGAGTGTACTACACTCCTCTGCCTACCCCTTCGAGGATTACAGGCGTGATGTTACATTTACGTTTATAATCTATAATAATTAAGCCCCTGTTATGCTTAAATAAAAGTACAATAAACAACGCTTATTGTACAACTATTGTTAATTACTATCATTAGGAACCTGTTAAACTTAAAGTACAAATGTTGTTAACTGTAACTATTCCTTAATGCTTAGTGCTTAATGCTTAAATAAAAGTACAATAAAAAGAGGTGTTTCTTATTGGCAAGCCTCAATAAATTAAAAATCCCACGATTATCTATTAGAGTACTGCCAGGTTTGAGAAATTACTACTAGGTAAAATAACTTTCATTTTTTTTTGAAGTGTGGATTCCTTGTTGCGTATACTAGCAAATTTGTTTAATTTTTTTCTAATTTCTAAGTTAAATGTGGTGAGTTTGTTGATTTTGGCAGGAAATGGAAAATTTATGAATAAAATAAAAAATGCTTTTCATTGTTACCTATCTTTTTATTTGTAACTGTATTGACTTACGGTCTAATATTGTGTTCATTATAAATATAATTCTCTTTGCACACAACTACATAAAACTGTCAATTATATGAGTAGGATCTTTGATGTACACAATGCCAAAAAATATTTTTCTGCTTAATGTTCAATGAGTAAGTATAATAGTTATACAAAAATTAGAGGTTAATAAAATAAAAACTATATTACTATAAGAAAGATTTTTTAAGAGTATTAAGTAACTTTATTAAGATCATTAGAAAAAAACTATGAGTGAGTAATATAATAATATGTATTTTACTGTCGACACGATTATACGACATTTATGCAAATTTATTGAAAAAACGTAACTGGTGAAACGTGGGGGTGTACTATACTCCTCTGCCTACCCCTTCGGGGATTATAGGCGTGTTGTTGCTTTTTTTTTTATTGAAAACACCATGGACATTTGTGTATATTTCGGAGATAACAGAAATCATATGTACATACCTCAGTAATTTTATTATAGGCCGATTTATCATTAAATGTTGTACTTATTTTAACTCAACATAAACTATTGTTCCTCATTTCAATGATAGACATTCCTGTAAAATTTTTGCCATTGAAATTAATTCCATATTATTATTATATATATATAGTTTTATCACTAGAGTAGACAGTAACTTAAAAGCAGACTTGATTTCCAGTAAACAAAAAAATACTAATAAAACAAAATATACAAAAAACCGTTACTATGATAGAAAATATAGGTAATATACATACATACAGGTATTGCATAGGCATTTATTAAAATAATCTTTATTTGGGAGCACCACGAAGCGTCATCACATGAAGTTGCATCCTGTACAGCTTTATCGGTCATATATTTTAGACAATACATTTATACAATTCATTGTTTTCAACATTATCAATTCCAGGGAACAGTGCCTACCTCAACACACTACTCATTGGATAAAATTATTTATATTATAGTATAAAAAATAAGTACCTAAAAGGAATCTATTGCTTCAGCTGTAACATACTTTCACTATTGCACTACTTTGTACCATTTCAAATGAAAATAAAGCATACATTTTTAAGTACAATTTTTATAAATTCGAAATTTATCGAATCAGAAAACATCCATAATATTAATTATTAGAAACATATCAATTTCAATTTCTAAGTTCTAATCGAAACTAACATACCATATGAAGCAGTGTTAATGTATATAAAATAAATAGTGTCGAGAACAAATATTTACCAAGATCTTTTACCATGGAGTGTTATTATACTATACAATCTTTTTTAACTAAATTACACAATCGACAGGTCACACATTAATCCAGGATCGCAAAAAAAAAAACCACATAAATACATATAGCATCAACCTTTTTATAGTTGCACATTTAGACACAGATCTTACCTCAAGCTGAGTGGGAAATAGTAATAGTCTGCCATGCTGTCTAACTACCCCTTAGCAGACACAAAAATACATAACAGATTAAACTAAAAAAAAAAGATTCAATCCTGCTATACTTTATTATATCTTGTGGAAAACACATTTTCATTAAAAATAATTCTGAATGAAAATATAGGACACTTTTCAGGTATAAAATTATTGGGTAATAAGGAATTTTTTAAGAATAGAAAAACAGTTGTAGTGGAAGAAACAATATCACAACCTTGCCCACATGATATGAAAATTTAACTACATATATTTATATATTAATACCTAAAATGAAAATTAAAGCTAAAAGTAGCGTTACGTGTAACATATGCAAAAACGGAAGGTAATACTTATGTGCTTTTATTAAATATTAATAAATTATCACAAATCAAGTAATTACAACATATGTATATCAGTAAATAAAAATTATATTAAATTATCTCCTATATAAAGAGCAAAATATCTTTGTACATTGATCCTCGTTGGTGAAAAAACTCATTTTTTTCACTTCATCATAATTGCACATCTAAGGCTTTGGGAATAATGATACTATACTAAAAAAAATGTCTATGATCATTGTTTTCCAAAATTAAACAGTACTAATTAAAAAAAGAAGAGCATTTCAAGCATATTACAGAAATAACTGTTCAGATTTTTTCTACTGACAATACAATAGTTTTCTTAGTAAATTATTACAGAGTTTCGTTACAGATAAAACACTATGCGTTTCGATGGGCGTTGGGTTACGTTTTCTTTTTGAATATATTCTGCAAGTTCATGTTGTTTTTCGATTGCTGAAACATTTGGGTAACTCGTCTGCCTACCTCCTGCGCAGCCTGTAAGTTGGAAGCGGGCTTGGGCGGCTGTTCTCGCTGGTTGTCCGAGCTGCCGATCATGTGCAGTAGAGCTTCTATAGTTGGCTTGTACTGGGACAGAGAGGGCGCTTGAACCACTTCCTCTAATTTTCTGTAAACAATAAGTCATCTGTTAAGCAAGTGACATACTATAATTGTTAAAAAAATCAATTATGGAGGATTTAATTCTGTTTCAACAAAATGTTTACTGTACCTATATTTCACAATAAATGACAAACTTTATTTTCTACTGTATATTAATGTTCATATTTATTTCCGTTTTGCTATTACGTTTTGAACTACTTCTCTATTGGGTGGAGTAACAAAGTGTTGTTATCAATGATGCGATACCCACTTAAATATCCACAATTCACTAATCCACAGTTGGGATCGTGGTATTTTATGAATATGTGGGTGTGTGCCTGTTGTGTACTTATGGGTGTATGCATGCTTGTAGGTTCGCGTCTGAGTATATTCATGTGAATATACGTGTGCGTGTGTGTGTGCGCGTCGTACCGCAGCGCTGGCAGCAGCGCGGGGTGGCGCGGCGCGCGGTGCGCGGCGAGGCGCAGGCCGGGCGCCAGCGCGCCCAGCGCCGCGCCGGCCGCGCCGCGCGAGCTCAGCGCGCACACCAGCGACACCGCTGCATTGGACGAGCGCAACATTTTTTTTATTTCTTATTTATTTATAATTTTTATTCGCAACTTTGAAGAGCCACTACCGATATGATCTGCCAGACGCATATATAAATAAAAAAAATATGTCAAATAAAACGATCCATTTGTTACATTCAATGCAGAAGAATAATTTCTGTACATGTTTTATTGATTTTTGACCAAACATTACCTTTCTCGCTAACTGCCTGGCTCTCGACGGTGGGCAGGATGAGCAGAGCCAGGGCCTCGGCGGCTTTAATACTTTCCCTGGTGGAGAGTGACTCCGAGCTGAGCATGTCCTCGACAAGCGGCCAGCATTGCGCCTCACACGGTAGCGCGCGCACGGCGCACTCGCGCGCCACGTTTCCCCACGCCGTGATGGCCACTTCACGCACCGTACTGGATATTTTAAAATATGAATTGTTTAACCCAATAGACAAAGTATCAACATTATATTATATAAATGTATGGATGTTAACTGCATTATACAGATGATATCAGCATGAGACGAAGCATGTCCAAAGTGTTAAAGTGAGCGTACACGTCCTGGTCGTAGAGCAGCGCGACGGCGGCGGGCAGCAGCTGCCGCTCCAGCAGCGCGGGCGGCGCGCCGGGCGCCAGCGCGGCCAGCAGCGCGCCCAGGCGCGCGCGCGCGCCCCCGCCGCCGCCGCCGCCGCCGCCGCTCGCCGCGACTGCGACCAGCGGATTCACTTATTATAACTGCGTATTACTATACAAGCTCAACATCACCGTAATTCCCCAAGAGGCACGCATAGCAGTGTAATACGCTCCCACGTTTCATCAGTTACAGTTATTTTACAGTTACATGATACTTTCTTCTATGTGAATTGTATAATTACCAATAAACTCGTTAGCCATTAGAAACACGTTCTACTCACATTCTCTTAGATGTTGTAAGTAAAAGTTGAGAACATCTGGCTTATGTTTAGCGAGCCACTTCAGAGGTATCGCGAGGATGTCTACTGGAAGACTTCTCAATGTACTGTACACAACCCATCTGCGGAAACGAAATAGAACAAGATAATTAATACAGTAATAAAAATACTTATGTTACATAAATATACTATTATTATTATTATATCATCGCAGCAGGCCCCTTATTGGGCAGACAGAGAGTACCAAAAGCTAAATAACTATAATTTATTGGAATTTATGTACACATAGCCTGTATAGATTATATATTTAAAATGCTTTATATATGCTACTGTCCACTGACAACAGCTAAAAATTATTCACTATTGACTAGTGAAAAGTAGGAGTACTACATTTGTAAAGTTTACATACTTTTGTAAGAATTCCCCACATTGAGCATTATCTTCTGTAGCGACTAATATAGTAGCCAAATATATGCCGACAACGATGACCCGGTTCACATCCATCGTGTGCAGCTTCTCCAATTTGGTCTCCAAATCTGTTATTATCTCTGTGAAGATGGGACTGAGTATGTTTGACGTGAAGTATGAACCGAAGTTGTCTATGTAGCTATTAAATAAAGTTATAAGGAGTTCGTATATTGTTGGATGATTAACAACTTTGCAGTTAGTTGCCACTTCTAAAATTTGTTTTACCCTGAAAAGTAAAAAAGAAATCAATGGATTATTAGAAAAAAAGATCTGAAGTTGTCATAAAAAAAAACAAAAATGAAAAAAAAATCTGTAGTACACTCTCATGTTTCACCAGTTACTTTTACGTCCCATGGAATAGGTGGTGAGCCTATTGCCATACACCGGGCACGGATCCAGACTCTGAGTTACTACTAGACATTCTACAGTTATGGTACAATTAGTTGTTAAAAATAAAGAATTATTCATGTATATTCAGACCGGGACCCCTATAGTGTAAGCAGAGAGCACCAACACATCATTATTATATCATCACACCAGGTCTTTTCTGGATAGGAAGCGAGCAACAACTACCAAATATCTTTATCAGCACAGACTTGATGTGATTCTTCCACACTAAGATCTTTTCATTTAAATTATCACTTACATGTTAATGAACCATGTCAATTCTGTCCATCTCATTTCGTTGTTGGTCTTCACGACACTATTCATGGCGACTAGTAACGTTTTTGCGTCCACACTGTCCGTCACATAACATTGCAGGTCCAGGAACTGGTCGCTCTCTAGCGGCACCTCTTGTAAATTAACAATTTCCATATCACAGTCGCTGAGGGTAATGTCTCTAACTATTTGTACATTCATCACAAAGGCCAGTTTAGCAAGCACTAATAATCGCTTCATGTCTAAATATAATATAACGCTCTTCCAGTCACTGTCTTCGCTCGCTTTAAGTAAATTCGTCATTATACGACTGTAGAAGTCTGATGAAAACTTTCCTGGAACAAACATTATAGCATAAATAATATATGTGGTTAAATTAAATTTCAATAATAATAATAAAAAATCAATCAAACTGTTTGTTTGCTTAGTTTTTAAACAGTTAGTGGATTAAGAAGGGATTTACACTACTACTTAAAACAATTCTTGCAGAAGGTTGTCAAGTATCATAGATTCTTTTAATTTGGAAATTTGGACTCACAGCTGACTTTCACTGGCACAACCTCATGAGACACATCAGAATAATATCCTTGTCACCTATTTATTATTTGTTAGCGCTATGGATACACTAACCTGCTATCAAGGCACTCCTTGCTAGGACTGGTGCGAAGATACTAATTGCGTCCTTTACATTCTTCTCCATTGAGTCCTTCAAGAAGTTGAACATGAGATTCTCCAGCTGAGTATACTTATGCTCGGCCACTGGGCATATGAGACAGGCTGATTTGAGGCCCAAACTCCTTATTTCACCTTCACTTGACTCACACATCAGTACAACCAGACTGAGAAGCAGCGACGTGCACAGTTCTATGGGCACATATGGTGCTATGGCTAGACAGATTTGGCTGGCGAGGATGCGGCGCTCGGAAGACCTGGACGCGAGCAGTTCTGCTATAGTTGATAGCACTTCCCCGCTACCGCCCCATTTCACCACGAGACATGTTGCTGCAACAGAAATTCATTATACTATGAATCTTTGTTTAAAATATTATTAGAAGTTTTTTCTTTAATTGAAAGTAGCATTGAAAGTAGCATTGAAAGTAGTTTTAAGAAGGCAGCCTTTTAAGCTTGTTATAAACCTTGGCGTTGTAGCAGTCATGATGTATACCACAGACTATATTAGGCTTAAGGTATATGGGTTATGAATATATATAATTACAAGACGTCATATGTCTCTAAAACCGATGATATGTGCGTTACACATTATTAGTAGACCCTCATGGATAGTCAAAAAATATTGGATACTGTATATTATCTGTAATCTCACATCTGACACGTTTCTGTAACATTCTATACTTTAATAATATCATGTAGGAGGCCATGTGCGGTTTGCAAAGACATCTGATTATTACATCAGTAAGTATCTAACTTATGTTGGTCGAGTTGTAAGAGTTAAATGACCGCATAGAAGTTTCCATGAAACTTTAATAAGTCGAAAAGTACAGACACAAACCTTCACATATGAGCCGTGCGTCGGGTGGGTCCGGCTTCTTGACGAGCGTGAGCAGCGCGTGCAGCAGGCGCGCGCGGCGCGCGTCGCCGGGCGCCGTCAGCGCCGCGCCCGCCGCCAGCAGCGCCGCCGCCTCGCAACGCCGCGCCACCAGCGTGTGCGGCAGGATCTGGAATGTTCTATGCCCTTCTGGAAGCGTCCTGCCGCTACACTACTCGTCTCCGATTGTATTTGAAAAACTTATAGTATTCAATACGAAAATGGAAAAGATTTCTTTTTTCAAATTAAATCAATATTTTGTTTTAACTTTATTATTATTATAAGTTCAAACGCTAACGTACATAATATACATACGTACATTGTACATGATTACATTATGTTTGAGCTAATTCCTCTAGATTTTCACGTCTGATGGTACCATACACATTTGTATGAGTTACTTTATTAGCAAATACTCACCCGAGGTAATGTATCAGCAAGCAGAGGCAGTAGCCCGGAAAGTGTGATGGGCTTGTCGTAGTTCACCAGCTCAGCAAGCAAATCATTAGCCAACGGCTCATTGAGATTCAGACTGTCACAGCACCAGCTGAGGATTGACTCTTTGAGACTGCTTGGTAGACTGCTGTGGGTTAAAGCGCAACATATTGTTATAGCTTACTGTAAGGTGCCTAGGGGTACCTAGGTTCACTTATCTATAATTATCTAGACTTATTTATTTTTTATAGCTATATAGTGTACACAACGATGAAAGAAGACATCATGAAGTAACCTGCACACCTTAAAGTTTACAAAAAACCTCGAAGGCGTGTAATGTCTGCTAACCTGCACTTGACCAGCATGGCAAATTATGGCTTTAACCCTCTTATTCTAAAAGGAGACCCGTGTTTTAGGAACGTAAAAAAAAAGGTCGGAATATAGTGTGTACCTGTCAATCCACATCTCCTTGTTGTTTTCAACGGTGGTGTACTCATAATGCAGCCGGGTCCACTCGGCGGTGTCGTTCATGCTGAGCGTGTCGTCTAGCGTAGTGGCGCTACCGCGGCGGAGGGGAGAGGCCTGAGCGCTGCCCTCCAAAACTGCTGGCTCAAAGGAACTAGTGTTTGATCCATCCTTTCTCCTATAATTAATGATGGTATGGACAATTAAGACTTTAACATTTGGAAGTGACAGTAAGGGACATATAAGTTATCTTAAAGGAATAGAGTTTAACTAAGGAGAGACGATTCTGAAATCAACAATGAATAGGTCTTCTTTTTGTTTCCCAAAGTTCGTACATATTAATATATGATTTGAATGACGAATTTAGAAACGTATACATAATTGTATACGTTTCTAAATTCGCCTCTTTACGTATTTGTGTAACTGTGTATATAAAGTAAATATACGAAATTGATCCGACAGGCAGTAATGTGCAGCTTTAAGTCACATGTAGATGCTATAGTCTATTGACTATTTATTAATATCATTTATTAATGATACAAATTTTAACGACATAATTATATTATAGTCATAGTAATTAAAAATTGTAATATATTCATATTTTATTGGTAATGTAATACTATTTTCCCATCAAATATAAAAACGGGCACCGACGTGAATGTCCAACGAGAGTGATGAATGTGGAAGAAGTACAGTAGATCTGTCTTGCAGAGATATTTGGTACTCCATACTATCCAGCTATCCCATAAGGGATTTGGCTTGACAGGGCGTGACTATATGTATGTGTGTTTTAAATATGGTTAACCATTTAATGATTTCACTTACGTGACTGAATTCTTTTCATTTTCAATCATCTCAAACTGGTCTGGGGTAGCGCTGTGCGTAGAATTACTGCTGCCATAGTAATTTTCTGATGCTGTACAAGTTATAGGTTTTTCTATATGTTGTTCTAATGCTTGGCCGGAAGAAAGCTTGTCACCAGTTATCTGAAGCTCGATGGCTTTATTCTCCGATGTGGGACTGGTTAAGGAGTTGAGACTTACAATTGCTGCATCATACAGTTTTTGGAAGTTGAGTTTTTCTGTTTCTAAAGCTATTATCTTTTGTTTCAACAGATGTATTTCTTCAGCTTGTATTAATAACTGTAAACAAGAAATTATAGTAATGTGTTGATGTACTGAGGGACCTTCCTTCCGATATACTATGCTAGTGTACATATATGAATATTGTGAAAATCACAGACATGGAAAATTGCACATTTGGGCTTTAAATATGATTAGATTAAACATTATGTCAAATTTCAAAATTATTATAATTCAATAACATTAAAATTTTCAAACAAAGATTAAGGTACATAATTCCATTTCTTTTAAAACAACAAAAGCATCTCTAAAAATATTTACTTCATGTTTGCAAGACACTAATATTTTATTCTAAATTTGGGCCCAAAATTGATCAGAATCTTAAACCTAACACTAGTGTGTACTCAAACAATATGTGAATTAGCCAAACACCAATATCATCAACAAGAAGTTCAATTACAAAAACATAAAGACATTAACCTCATGGTTCCAATCAGTATCACTGTCAATGGATGTCTGACAGCTCACACAGACATTACTCTCGTCAAAGTCAGTCTGACATGTCATGTCCATAAAATGCAGCTCTACTTCAGTGGACGCATCAACTTTTTGTATGTTCATCATAGCACCACCACCCCAGAACAGGGAGACTAGGCCAGCTGGTCTAGGCATGTTTAGTCCAACATCATCCCAGTCTTCAAATTCCTGTAAAATAATAACAGTATGAACTTTAATTATATTGGTAATTATTATATTGTCACACTGGGTCCTTCACAGGGTAGATAGAGGGCACCAAGTCCCAAATACCTTTTAAAATACTGTTATATTATAGTATTTTCAAATACTGCCTCTTAGGAGGCCCAAAATAATAATTTCAGGCATGTACCATTACATGACAATGTTATGAAGGTAATTTTAATTTACAAGGCTGCATATTACTTAGTACAACAATAAAAAAAAATTGCAAGGATAATGTAATGTAAGAAATGTATTTGAGCAATCTGCATAATGTTACCTAAAGTGTTTGCAGCTTTGAACTCATACTGCCAGCTATCAATAAAAAAGATATAGTTGCTTATATGAACTGAATGGACAAGGAAGTAATCGAATACCTGGTCTGGATTTTCATCAGAAAATGTAATTGATGTTAGCTTGTAATTTTGTAATAGAAGGTATTCGTTTATTAGAAAGTTGAGTGCTCTTTTCTCATGTGGTTTTAATGATCTCTCATTGAAATTGTCTTTTGAATTTTTCTCTAAAGCTGAATCACCATCTGTAAGTTGCATGGAACATATACATATTATAACAGATGCAAATTCACTTATTTATATAAATTCAAAAAATATGTCTAACTTATCATCTAGAATTCTAGATCAACATGATGTATGCCTATTACAATGCTACATAATTAAATGGTATTTATAATTATGTGTTAAGAAAACTGTAAAGGATAATTCAACACATACAACAGATCAGGAAAGCTACACAATATTTATGATAAAACCATTCACTACTATAGTTCTTGTGGCTCATAGATGACATCATGAAATAATAAATTTATTTTAAGGCCATTTGATGATGAAGGAAAAGATCATGAAGACTATAGCCTTAACCTTCTCATTCCCAAAGGAAATCTGTGAACTGAGAAATGACAGAAGAAAATTCTTAATTATCAAATCAATTACAAGTTTATGTAGCAACATTATCACCTGTCAGTCTACCAAGCAAAAAGTAATAATAATAATTCTCAATTAGAAACATATGTAAGAAACGAAAGTAGGTATTCATTTTTGTCTAAACTTAATAAGTAAGTTTTCCTTAAAACTAAGAACATTATTCTTTTAGAACGATGTTAGGTAATTATTTAGTCACACACCAGTGATCAGATGTATATATATGTAATTTAAACTTATCTGTTCTCATCAAAATTACAGTAGTCTGACTGAAATTATCAAGGTTAGTTTTTACTATGTGATAATCTAGAATGTAGATCCTGCCTTTTAAAATGTGCAAGGGGACCTCATATTTTCAGAAAAAGTATTAATATTGCAAAAAGTGATGATTATAATGACGTTACCTGCAAACTGAGTCAGGTTTGCTCTTAAAGCGTTTATAGTCTCCTTCGCTTTCCTCAGCTCAAACTCCAGTACAGCTACATCACCTCCACTACACCCTCTGTCACCCCCACCATCCTCTGAATAGCGGGCTGTGTCCAATGAATCCAAGGTTGCTTGACTAGGTGTACGATCTGTTAATAAACAAATATTGATCTTTTAATATTGGTCATAGATCATAGTCTACCACACTGGCCATGTAACACTAGGTAGACTTTAGAGAACATTTTTTTAACTGTAAGGTGTGCAGGCCAAATACAATTTATTATAATATAATAATGTGAATGAAAATGCTATTATAAAGGCAAATGTATATGTATGTTTCTTAGCATTTCACTCTGATTGGACTGGATGAACAAATATATATTATTTATTCCACATGAAATTGGATAAATGTCATATAATTGCCATTAGTCGAGTGGTTACAATTGTGTGCTGCTCTAGAGATACTATCTTCAGTACCTGCATTAAACAAAGTATTACTGAGTTTTTCTCATGTGAAATTCCCTGTAATTATGCTGAGTTTAGATTTATGTGTTATGTAAGGCAAATGGTTCACTCCCTATTCCATGGTAGCACATATAACATAACCGGTGAAATGTGGGAGTGTGCTACACTCCTCTACCAGCCCTTTCAGGGAAATATAGGTATTATATGGTATGTCAGTAATTTTAATTTTGTACAATAATCATAACAAATTCTGCTTTTCGCTTCACATTCTAATGACTTGAATATGCCAATGATAGCAAAACAAAAAATCATTTATGTTTTTGGATCATTCTAGTACTGATATGATAAATTTATGACGTTTAATACATCATTTTAAATGATGATGAAATATCAAGCAGAAGAAGTGTATCAGGACTGTAGCAGGCAACAGTGCTTAGTCTACCTACCCTTATGAGAAATATGTGTAACCATATATATGTATGTTCAGATAACTCTTTAAAAATATGCAAGGTCTATACACCTGCAGGTAAGGAGGGCATTCTGTTAATCATATTTACAGTAATATTAGTCATATAGTTTACTTTTCAATTCAACCTTGAGACTAAAGAAAATAAGCCGTTAGATACTAAGTATTGTTGATTATTTATTTTCTAACATATCTTTGAATGAAACTTATAGAACATCTGCTACTCCTCAAATTAGAGTATGATAAAATACATAAGAGGACTGTTTAGTAGGAAGTGTAACATTTAAAATATATTAATGTAATATAATCATCATCATTATCATGTCAGCCTCTTCCATTCCGCTGCTGGATTTTTTTTTTATTATGGCACACCTTTCCCAAGGTATGCCACAACACCCAAACCTCAGCAGACCTCATCCAGCCGCTCCCACCCACCCTCTTAAGATTATTGTTCATAATATAATAACATACATGAATAATGTATGAACTATGAAAAGTGTAATCAGCTGATACATTGTTTTGATACTTATTAAATGTCATTGTTATGAAGAATTTCACTATGTTTATTACACATCACTTTACTCTTCTATACATACGCATTGATCCTGTTTCAGTTGGTCTTGGGACATGCTGTTCGAAGTTTCCTGGATTCGAAAAGAATTCCCTCAGCTGCGGCAGTTCTCGGCCGCCCTCCACCAGCTCTGTGTGCAGCTCCAGAGCCGTCAGGAAGTAGTGATCCTTCAACAGCTTCGTTGCTATATCTTCATAACATATATGTGAGGACGTGTTGAACGAACTCTGTTCTACCTCTTTATATGGATTCATATTTATATACTTGTGTACTTATTCTATGAATTAATTAAACACATATTAATCACTAGTAACAAGATTCCAAGAATCCCATTCTGTTAAATTTTTACATTTTAAACCATCTATTTTTGTTTGACTCTGGCTAGCTTCTTGATGATAGCCGTTAATCACAGAGCCAAACATACATGTATAGAATCCCTATATTGTTTGTATAATACACATTGACGGGTTGATGACGAAGAATCGAACAATAAAAAATTACTCAACTAATTACTCTGTAGGTAACTGGAACTCGGTAAACTACTCGCTAAAACAGATAATACACTACGAAAGTATGTGGTGAAAAAAGTATGAAGGACGGTGTCACAGAGTGCATTTTGGACGGAAAAATGCTGTCATCATGACAGCCACTTATACAAAAAACTTAAACGCATTTTCCGATTTCTCGATTCTACGGAAAACGTGAGATAATTTTTTTTTACCACTTTGCCCAAAAAGCGTGGATCTAAAGTGTTTGTGCTAATGGCTTCATGAATCAGTTTTTGTACAAACCATTTATACATGTTATTAATTAAAAAAGTGAATCGATTTTAATCGATGAATCGATGATCACCGTCAAACAGCATTGAGTACATCTGTGAAATACTGTCTGTCAGTCAAAGCTGTCTGACAAACATATTGAAAGAATTGAAGATAGCTTGCTGGCGATAATTATGAGCTGTCATTGTCAATTCTGCTTAGTGCTTGTTAATTTGTTTTATTTTGTTTGTTATTATGTTGATAAACTAATTTTGGATCAACAACATGACATAAACATCTGCAATAATAAATTAAAACATTAGAATGGGAGAACAATACTTCAATTTAAGACGAAAACTCGAAGAACTCGGGTATAACAACACGTTACCTCCGGATGCTGTTCCTCTAGTAGAATGTCTTCTAGCAGATTTATTGCAAACCACGCGCAGTCTGCAACATTACATGAACTTATCTAAGGAAGCTCTTATGCAAAGAGATGCCTTGATGCTGGAGGCTGAACCTTATAAGCGTGACAATGCCAAACTCATAAAAGAAAATAACAAACTGCATATGGACATTATTCAGCTTAAAGAGGCAAATCTGAAACAGAATAAGGATATTAAAAGGAAGGTAAAAACGATGTCTGAAGAACTTGCTAGAAAAGATTTGACTATAAGTAAATTACAACATGATGTGAGGGATTTAAGTTTAAGAGGTCTATGTGCTGATACACAAAGTAGCCGTAACAGAAGCAAGAGAAGAGATGCTGAAGATAATCACATACCTAAGACATGTTTTTGCAGTGAAAGAACTGGGCATCTCGAAAAAGATGTTATTGAACTAAATAAAAAAGTTCAAATATTACAAGAAAAAAATGAAGAATATTGTGATGAAATTACACAACTCAGTGATAAAGTTGAAAATAGAGATAGTGAAATTGTAAGGTTAAATATGTTGTTGGAGGGTGGACGACCCATAGCAGCTTTGAAAAAAGATTTCAGTAGTGATAAGCCAGATGTTAAAATCCAAAATATGCTTAAACAGTTAAGTGAATTGGAAAAAATTAATACCCATTTAAAAATGGAACATGATAAAAATTTAGAAAAACAACATGAAGCAATGCTTCGTGCTTTAAGTCTTGCAGATAAGAACAAAAGTTTACAAGAAGAGTTAAAAAAAGTTGATGCTTTGGCATTGAAGGTTGAAGAAGATTGTAATAAAAGACTTGCTACTATGATGAATGAAATGAATTTCATGCAAACAAGAATAGAAAGTCTGTCACTGAAAAATTCAGAGTTAGAAAGAGAAATTTCTCTTCAGATACCGAGGGAAAACTCAGCAAGACTTCTGAAAATTCAAGAATCTTTAAATATGGCACTAAAAGAAAAAGATGTATTGCAAAAAGAGATAAAGGATCTGGTAGAGTTAAATAAAACTTTGCAAGATAAAATAGTGTCTTTATCTCAAGTTAACAGGAGTTTTGAGACTGACCTGGCGTCTCAGTGTAGGCATATTGACAATCCAAAGTGTATAGTAAAAGATGAATTACAAAAACTCTTAGAAGACGAAAGAAGAAAATATGAACAGTACATAAGAAGTGTTCAAGAAAAACTAACTGATACCATAAGTGCTTTTAATAATCACCTTAAAAATAAAGATTTGCAGTATAGCCCCAAATTAAATGTAACATCAGAAAATACATTTATAAGAGATCTGCATAAAAAAATTTGTGAGAGTGAGCAGAAAATTCTTATGTTAAAAAAAGAAAATAATGAGATCAAGAGCAAAATAACAAATAAAGAGGATTGCAACAAACAAGGATATCAAGATATTATCAAACACTTGAATATGGAAAATGCAGAATTATCCAAAGAAAACATTGAACTTTCTCAAAAATTGAGTCAGTATAAGGCAATAAATTCCGCAAATTATAACAGAGGTAATAATAGTAAAGATGACATCTATAAATTAAGGGAAAATATTGAAATGTTGTCTAATGAAATAAAAATTTTAAATAAAGATAAACAGGAATACTGCTCTAGGTACAAAGAATCTATGGACCTGGTAGATAAATTAAAAAGAGATTTAGCATTTAAACAAAGAGAAGTTGAGCATTTAGAGGAAGAAAATTGTTCCTACAAAATGACTAATAGAACTGGTAAGGCTTCAGTTGATCAATTAAGAGATGAATGTATTTATCTAAGAGAACAGTTAAAAAGAATACAAACTACTGTTGTTGAAGAAAAAACATTGGCCAGCCAAATAAAAAATATTCAATTAGAAACAGAACGAAGTAATAATGAAGTGCAGAATGAATTGTTGTCTGTTCAAAAAAAGCTTAGTTTATCAAAAGATACAATTGAGACCTTGGAAAGAAGGAGTAAGGAACTTCAATCTGAAATTTTAATTCTGAAAAATGAGAAGACTACTTTACTTGATAATGTAAGGACTCTTGATCAAGAGCGAGATAAGTTAGTTTTAGAGTTAGATAGCAAAGCTGAAGCTATTAGCAATCTTGAAACAAAAGTAAAATCACAGACTTATGAGATAAATAAGTTGGAAAGCGAAATTGCTGATCTCAAAAGAAAACTAAATATGAACAAGGTTTCCGAGCATAAAATAGCTGATTATGAAACCCAGTTAACTTTTTTGAATGGTGAAATATTAAGGTTAACTCAACAGCTAGAAGCATCAGTGATAGAAAATAAACATTTACAGAATAGTTTGACTGATGCCAATGGAGCATTAAAACTAAATAAAATGGAATTGGACAAATCTAAGAAAGATGTAGAAAGTCTAAAGCAACAATTGCAGCATTATGTTGCAGAAATTAGAAGGATAGAAGAGCTTCTATCCCAAAAAGAAGCAGAACGGTCTGACATGCTTGAGCAGTTTGCAAGTCTATCAGTAGAAGCAAATATACTAGAGAATACTAACCATTCACTAGAAAGTGAGTCTGCATCTAAATCTTTACAACTTCAAACATATGTTGGACAAATCCAAAACTTGGAATCAAAACTGATAGAAAAGGAACATACAATAGATAGTCAATCTAGCCAAATTGCTGTCATGGCATGTAAAATTACTGCTTTAGAAAGTGAAGTGAAATTGATAACTGAGGAAAAAGCAGTTTTGGAACAAAATGTATCTTACCTCAAGAAAATGTGCAATAATTTGCAAAGTGAAAGCAGCAGCAAATTGGCTGGAATCAATGAAATGGATTCAGAGTTAAAATTATATGAGAATAGAATAAAGAGTCTTACTAATACAAGAGCGAAATTAGAGGTTGAAAGAGATGAAATGTTAGAAAAAGTGAAAACAACTGAGAGATTACTATCTAATGCACGGAGAGAAATTGTCGATCTAAAATTAGCACTACAAGATGCAACATCAGAAACCAGATCCCTCCAGGAGCATATAAACAGATTGAATAGAATAAGCATAGACAATCAAGTACATGAGGTAAGGTTTTATAATAGAGGTATTTAATTTATTATTATTGGAATTTTTATGTATCAGCTTAATACTTTTTCAGAGGACATTGACAAGAGAAGAAATGGAGCTGCCACTAATGATAGAAGAAACTATACATGAAGTAAGTCAGGAGGAAGAGGAAGATAACATACAGTACCAAGAACTTCATAGAAAATATACAAATTTTTCACATGGCAGCACTTTGTGATGTCATTTTTATACTTGAATTTTTATTATGATGTGAAATGTTGATCTTAAATGTGATGTTTATTGTCCGTAATACAATTTTAAGTTGTAAATGAAATAAAAGATGAGAAAAATGGAGTTGCTTGAAATATATATGTATTATTTTACACCTCTTTATTTTTTAATTTACTTGTTATATCACACTGTATGATGGAATAAGGATCTCTTGGTAGTAGTGTTTTGTCAAATTTGAGTTCTGCTTATAGGTTTTTCTATTTTAGCACAGGAAGGCTGCCTTGTTGGTCAAGTGATTGTAAGGGCGACTACAGATCAGAAGCTCCTGGGTTCGAATCCCGGGTAGGGTACTATGTGATTTTTCTAATATAGAATTTCTAGTAGTGACTTAGAGACTGGATCTGTGCCCGGTGCATTGCACTAGACTCACCACCTATTCCATGGGACCTAAACATAACTGGTGAAATGTGGGAGTGTACTACACTCCTCTGCCTACCTCTTCGGGGATTACAGGCGTGATGTTACATAGTACAGTGAAACAAAAAAATATCAAAATTTGTTTTATTACCATTGTATAGATCTTGAAAGGTATTAATAATACATTAGCAAAAACTAACTACAATTATCTACAAAATTTTGTGATTTTACTACACATGAATATTTATGTATATATTTATATGTAAACAAACCATTATATGACATAAACAACAATGATTATCATTTAAGATATAGGATATCCTCAAATGTTGTAGTTACAAAAGTTAGATTCGGGCCCTTAGATATTTTAATGTTTATCAATCATGTGTTTTTCTGATAAAGAACTGGGATACAGTTTTAAAAATTACACCACAGATTTTCGCCATACTAATGAATTTACAAAGTATGGTATATGAAAATTAATGCTATTTCGTCCATTATTAACATGGGAAAGTCATTTTTAATATTTTTATTTGTAGAAATCTTACAATCCTGAATCTAAATTCTTAATATGAATGAAGTTTTGATAAAATAATTTGATCATGTCATTGAAAACACTAATGAATATTAACACTTTTCAAATTCGGGACTGGTAACACTAATTTCTGGTTTAAACAGTTAAAAATCAATAGCTCTTATTACAAGAATTTTGGTTTATATCCAGTAACTACAACATACAGAATACTAAATGGCTTCATATGCATGTACAAAACAGATACCAAAGTGATGGATACTACTATTTTATTATTTTTTTCTTACTATACATTGTGCTTATTTTAACTGTTCAAGGCTAGGCATTTTCAGTTAAACAATTTCACTAAAACCGACAAAGGATATTGAAATATTACATTTAACCAGTTCTATATATGTATTAATATATGTTTTAATTTTTCTACCTAACTATATGGTTGGTGGCTGGGTTATCAGATCTGGGATCTCAATAACAATTATAAGTTATTGGATTGATTTTGGCGATAATCACATCATAACATCAGCCTATCTTAGTCCACTGTTGGACTTAGACCTCCAGTAATGAGCGCCATCGCGCCCTGTCCTCGGCTTGTTGCAATCCAGCTTCTGTCTGCAGCCTTTTACAGATAATCACTACACTTTATTAAAATTCCTATCAAACCCCAACACCTGAATATTCAACACCTTATCCATACATAACTGATAAATAGAATTATCTTTACCTGTAACTTGTAAACTCATTTAATAAAACCAGATACCAAGACCACATTTAAAAATAATTATCAACAATGATTTTATAGGGCATTGTTTAATTCTCTTTAGGCAAATAAATTATGAAGTTAATTGTGATAAGTACAATTATGAGTAATTAAACCTTTATGTATGTGTGAGCATAGATATATAATGTGTATCTCACAGTAATACACACATTATAAAATTTGTATGTGTTTTCTCATAATCAAATTTTTCTTACACTTGCATATCTATTTACATAATGTATAGAAATTCATGTGTTTTTAAAATTTATTGATTAACTTTGCTCAGTATAACTTTGAAAATGGCTGACAATTGTCACAGCTTCTAATAGTGGCTAAATTCTTATCAAATAGTAATTTCAGTTTGAATCAAAACGAAAGGCATTCAAATCATGTGAATGTGATTGAGAAAAAATATTGTCCCTTACAAGTATTCAATGTGAATAAGGGTTTCATCTAATCAACATTTAATTACATAATTTACATATAAAAACAAAATCACATTTTACAAGTACCTATGTCCTTCATAGTGTTTTTGGTTAAATATCAATCATCAAGAATTATCGGTGGGCCTAACTAAGTCTATTAGGAGACATCACATTTGATTATATGATAAGTATTTTATTGCTGAGTATGCTATATTTGTAAGTATTATAAGGGGATTCATCATCAACCTTTTATCATTCTACTGTCTGGCACAGGTCTACCATTAGAATGAGAAAAATAATTAACTGTAATTAAACCATACAGTGTTTTAGGCATCTATGGAATGCTTCCAATGAAAAATATAATTATCGAAATTTATAGTGTTGTATATAAATTAATATTAGGTTGTATAAAATATATAACTCACAGAAGTGTGCAATTATAGACACAACACATCACATTTTCATTATTTTGTAATTTTATCATAACTTAAGATTTATTAAATAAAGCCAAGAGCCATTTTTTCCATTGATTTGATTATTCAAACTTAGCATAACAAATAATTTGCATTTTATCCATACATTTGAAAGCGCTAGCTATCTACATAATGCATTATATTATACTACACCGTTTTAACAATAAGGGCAGGGAGGACTGTCTACATCAGCATCAGTCTGAGTATTATAGCTGATAATTCGACAGTGCAATTTACAGATGTTATACAGGTATCAAACAATTCCACACATCCCTCAATAATTTATTAACAATAACATTACGGTAATTGACTTTGAAAATTGCTCAACCACATTATACATTTTTAAACACTATTAGGCTATAACAATACAGACAGGTATACAACATAAATAATTACATTTATAAAGTTGCTAAAACCCTTGTAAAACCTATACCAGCTCCTAATATAGTCTGTCCTATGCCCCATATCATGGCGTGTATGGGGGGCATCGCCAAGTTCGCTGCACGATATATAAATGCGACTGCCGCACTACTTGCTACGCCTGAAGTCACTGGGCCTACCACACCCATTACTATTAATAAGACAGGGAAGAATTTTCCGTATTTATGTTTTCTAAGAGTTCCGAAGGCAACGAGCGCGGCGCAAGTATGCACAAACACTGAGGAGCACAGTGACCACAAAAACACGGGGTACCACATTTCACCAAACGTATCTAAGGGATCGCCAGGAGTCAATCTCAATATATTAACGAACGAATCAAACTCAGACACTCTGAACTCCGACAACATGTCATACATGTTGTCCTTCGCGTTCTAATGCTTAAAGGCATCGGGATTGTTTTAGTTCTGTGCGCAGAATTTTTGTACTACCAAACACGAATTTGGTCTGCGTGACGTTCACAGAACTTGAACACTGATCTCTTTATTCTAGATTGGAGAAAAGTAGCAATTATATGTTGATTTTAATAACGAATATTACTTTTGTAAAATTTTCGTTCGCTATAAAATTCGTCAGTCAGAAACAAGTCAAGACATTCCAGACAGAACAATGTAATCGAGTCAATGACAGTATTGAATATTGACATCCACATTTTGACAATCCATAATCTGACTCGACCTAACGTTTTATGGATTATCCTGACTATTGTAAATTTTTATAAATCTCTTGCAATTAAAATGGAGAACAAGATTTATCTGCAAAGTTTCTGTAAATCATCCAGTGTGTACCAATACAAAGCATCAATTGTTATAATTGAACCCTCAGTTTAATGCCAGTCATTTTTTAATACTTATCTGAATTATTATTTAGTCAGTGAAGTGGGACGCAGCGCACAATGTAATATTCGGATACATTAAAAGCATAGATAATGCATGAAATATTTTAATATTATGACTTTGTGGAATAAAATTTTCAATATAAATTTAATTTATTGTTAGATAATGTAATGTAAGCGAAATATTGCTTTACATTCTTTATAACACAGGTACTATGAACATAGAAATGTAGGTGCGCGAATTCGAATAGAGACCATTTAATATTATGTGTGAAGTTAGGAATAAATAACATGTAAACTAAGTTGCCTCGCCTTTCTATTCACCCGCATTTATTGATCGTCGAAGTCTTCTCTAATTATTTTCTTGTATTTTGGAAGGATATTCATAATAAGCGAGTTCTAGTTAATTGTGAATCAATTACGGAAGGTACGTTGGAACTCAATTTAGTGCTCTTTGTCCCGTATAAAGATAAATGTGAAGTTGGTGCATTTACCGTTCTGTCAAATTTAGTGATTGTTGATAACCTTATTACGTAGTACCGCACCGCGTGTTCTGTTTAGATTATTTCCATTTATTAAAAAAAATAAGTTGTACAAACATTTACAATGGGTAAAGTGCGATCGAATTCGGGTGCGCCCCGGAAGCAGGGGTTTAACAAATCTGGACACTCTATGAACCCAGATCGACCCACGGAAGGATTGAAAGGTGTTGGGAAACCGAGAACTAAGGGAACGATCAAGCGGCTGCAGATGTACCGCAACTTTAAAGCGAAACGTGACAAAACAGGCAAGATATTGACTCCTGCGCCTTTCCAAGGTTGGGTGCCATCTGGCACGCAGGCTAGAGTTGAACCTAATCAAAAGTGGTTTGGAAACTCAAGGGTTATATCACAAAGCGCCTTGCAGAAATTTCAAGAAGAATTTGGTGCAGCAGTTAAAAATCCTTATCAGGTGGTGATGAAACCCACAAATTTACCTATCACATTATTGAATGAAAAAGCAAAGCATGCTAGAGTTCATTTACTAGATACAGAAGGCTTTGATAAAACATTTGGCCCAAAAAAGCAGAGAAAAAGGGTCAATCTCAAGGTCAGTGACATACAGTCATTATCAAAGGCAGTGGAAGATCGAGTAGAAAAGTATGATGAAACTAAAGACATAGATCGAGTTCGTGAAGACGAAGGTGTTAAGGAAGGACAGAGAGACTGGGTGTTTGGTGCAGGCATGAGTAAGAGGATCTGGAATGAACTCTATAAAGTTGTTGATTCATCTGATGTACTATTGCAAGTGTTAGATGCTAGAGATCCAATGGGCACAAGGAGTCCTTATGTTGAGAAATTCCTTCGAGAAGAAAAACCTCACAAACATTTAATATTTATATTGAATAAAGTGGACTTAGTACCAAATTGGGTAACTCAGCGATGGGTAGCAATTTTAAGTGCTGAATATCCAACTATAGCTTTTCATGCTTCTATAACCCATCCATTTGGAAAAGGTTCTCTGATCAATTTGTTACGTCAGTTTGCCAAGTTGCATATTGATAAAAAACAAATTAGTGTGGGTTTGATTGGCTATCCAAATGTGGGCAAGTCATCAGTCATAAACACTTTGAGGGCAAAAAAAGTTTGTAAAGTGGCACCAATTGCCGGTGAAACTAAAGTATGGCAATACATAACTTTGATGAGAAGAATATTCTTAATAGATTGCCCTGGGATAGTGTACCCTTCTGCTGAAACTGACACTGAGAAGGTTTTAAAAGGAGTTGTGAGAGTGGAATTGGTACAAAATCCAGAAGATTATATTGAGGAAGTTATTAAGAGGGTAAGAAAAGAATATCTGGTGAAGACATATAAAGTGGATGGATGGGAATCAGCAACTGAATTCTTAGAAAAATTAGCAGCTAGGACAGGCAAGTTATTGAAAAAAGGTGAACCAGATATTGCACAAGTAGCCAAAATGGTTCTAAATGATTGGCAAAGAGGTAAATTGCCATTTTATGTTGCACCAGAAGGATTTGAAGTGCCTTTATCAAAACAACAAAAAGATACAATGACAACTGAAAGTGAAGTTCCTATTGCAATTAATAATAAAGAAGATACAGCACAGGAAGCAGCTCCAACAGAATTAAATGCAGAAATACCAGATAGGCCAATTATAACACTTAATAAATTATTAATAGCTCAAGATTTTGCAAAAATTAGAGTAGGCTTACAATTTGACAATGATGATGATGTCAAACCACTTGAGAAAGTTAACATTCCGGAGGAATTACGACATCTAGATGAAGAAAATGGAGATGAAAAGTTACAGGATGATGATGAAAATTCACAGAATGATGATGGCAAATCACAGGATGATGATGAAAACCCACAAGATAATGATAGTGACAGTGATGTTTCGGGTATCAGTGACATTTATGGACATGAGAGTGACAAATGCAGTGATGTAGAAGACTATTTGACAAATGATTCTGAAACAGTCACTGCTATTAAATACAAAAAAATTGAAATGGCACGAAGTGGTGCATTTACTGTAGAAGATTTGTCTCAGAATGGAAGAAAGCGGAAGGGAGATTCAAGTGATGGGATTGTTAAAAAAATAACAGCAAAACAAAGAAGAGCCATAGAAAGATCACAACGCCGCACTAAAACAGGGAGCAACTTCTATGAAGTTGCAAATGTTAAAAATAGGAATAGAAGCAAAAAGAAAATTGTTTAAAATTTGTATAAATAATTATAAACCCAGATTTTACCTTTTTGTCTTATTTCATCCTTTTAATTTTTTGTTTTTAAGTTTCTATTTCGGGTAAGATATCATATCATTTTTACAGACACATTTTGGAATTTCTTTCTATTAAATTGAAGCATTTTGCTTTCAGATGTCATCAGGTAGCGAGAGTGATGAGGAATATGTACCAGAGGAGCCTGAAAAAGTGTCAGAGGAAGAATCTGCAGATGAAGATATAAATTTGCAATATGAAAAAGAACAAGAACAAAAGACTGTAAAACGTAAGTCAATGCAAAGCAAAAAGTCTAAAAAGAAAATGAAAGTTACAAATGGAAGTAAAGAAAGTGATGAGGAAGATACAGGAGAAGTAGTCAACACTGTCAAGGCTGCTAATCCTGAAGATGAAAAGAAAAGAGAAGAAGATCTTTGGGCAAAATTCTTGGATGGCACTGATACGAAACCAAAATCAAGTACCAACAATTCTAACAATGCTACTATTTCACAAACACCGTCAACCTCAAGCAAAATTGTGACATCAACAAAGAGTATCAAACCAGAAGTGGATGATAATAAAGAGAGAGAAAAAAGAATTTTCGAATTTGCAGGAGAGACAATTGTAGTAGAAAATGATGTAATTAAAGAAAAAATCAAGTCCACAGACAGTCCAACATTAGGTATTTTTTATTATTTTACTATTATTATTTTCTTTGTAGTTTGGGAGTGTACTGCACTCCTCAGCCTACCTCTTCGGGGATTACACGCGTGATGTTACGTTTTGTAGCAGCTGTAATGGAGTCATAATTTATTTTGGTTTATATTTTCCAGTCAATAGGAATGAAGGTCCTTCTCGAAGTCGGGGGGCTGGTCTATCGAATGTATTGGGACAACTAAACAAAAAGAATAAATTGTCAACTTTGGAAAAATCCAAGCTCGATTGGGTCACCTATAAAAAAGAAGAGGGCTTTGAAGATGAAATACAGAGTCACAATAAAGGGAAAGAGGGGTAAGAACAATATTGTGAATATGATGTATTGTTATATTTCCATGAAAAAAATACACTTTATCTATCGTAAAAATGAGCTGTTAAGATATTTTTTTGGTATGATACCGAGATAAGGAGAACAGATAACTTAGTGCATACGATATTAGTACTGTAAGTAAATAGACATTCCTTTTGTGGTATATCTTAAAATTAGTTATACAAATATATTTCAATTATGACAACAAACAACTTTATATTTCAATAATGGCATATTCAGATTTTATTTCAATATTTCTCTTTTTATACGCTTTATATTAGCTTCGGTCGTATGTATGTATGTATGTATGTATGTATGTATGTATGTATGTATGTATGTATGTATGTATGTATGTATGTATGTATG